>JACXGM010019786.1:0-18201 GCA_016801145.1 Umbra pygmaea | reverse complement strand
TCTCTCTGTCTCTCTCTCTGTCTCTCTGTCTCTCTCTCTCTGTCTCTCTGTCTCTCTGTCTCTGTCTCTTTCTGAATACCTGTACTGCCGCATGCCCCATGGTTGACGTAAATGCAAAGGTCATACCCAAGTGACGATCGTCTGCAGAGTTCCAGTCATTCCTCTTGCACTTAGAAATGTGACTTCCTTTCTGGGTAAAGAAAAACTGACAACCCCTGTGGCCCCTCACTTCTACAGATGCTGAAGATGTTTTACAACCATACAAAACTGTCCATCAATTATAATCCATGAAATTACACCCATTTCCTGCTGCTCAAGGAATGTTATCTATATATCTGTAAACTAAAATGGTTAATAAAACAAGATAACTCCCTGAGAAGAAAAGATAGGCTCCCACAAGGGAGTATTTTAATACCTGTTAGTGGTCTGTGAGTCGAGAACCTTCTGGAATGTTGTGGAAACTATTACACAGATCGTTGTTCAAACTCATTATAGAGCAGTTTGTAGGAATTTGTGGGTGTGGGCAAAAGGTTCTCATATATTTTACCATCATTAAAAGTGTTATGGTATCTGTGGGTTACAAATAGGCTATTATCATACCAGAGAATTTGTACTGTGCTAATTTAACAACAGTTGAGTCAGAGTTAAGGAGCACAGTTAAAGTGGCAATATGTAGAATTTATTCCCCACAGTGTAAAGTAGGTGAATTGAATCAACAACAATTTGCATTCAAACCAAATTTAAATCATGACATATGTTTTGGCAATTTCCTAACACAACATAGTGTTTTCAAAATTCACGTAACCTCTATATTACATAATATAGAGATCATACATTTGCTAATATGAATGTAATAAAGTGTGTGTATAACATGCATTGTAAGAAACTAGTGGATGTATTTTGCATTTTCTCTTTTGGTGACCAGCTTACCAGCTAGTGTATATATCTTGATATCTTTAAAAGATGGTGGAAAAAGTTAAATGTCAATGCGATTGTTTAGGTATGCCTTACGTTGATCTGTAGAAATTCAGTTTTTTAAGCTATGCATTTCTATACAGTCGTATGCAAAATCTATGGCACCCCTGACAATTTCCATGATTTTCATTTATAAATAATTGGGTGTTTGGTTGAGCAATTTATTTTCTTCTATCAAATAACTGAAGGACACAGCAATATTTTGGTAGTGAAATGAGGTTCATTGGATTAACAGAAAATGTGCAATATGTATCAAAACTAAATCAGACAGGTGCATACATTTGGGCACCCTTGTCATTTTGTTGATTTTAATACCTGTAACTACCTACTGTAACACTGATTAATTGGAAAACACAATTGGTTTGGTGAGCTCATTAAGCCTTGAACTTCATAGACAGGTGCATCCAATCATAAGAAAAGGTATTTAAGGTGGTCAATTGCAAGTTGTTGAATCTCCTCTGAAGAGTGGCAACATAGGGGCCTCAAAACAACTCTCAAAAGATTGTTCAACATTATGGTTTAGGGAAAGGCTACAAAAGCTATCACAGGGATTTAAGCTGTCAGTGTCCACTGTGAGGAACATAGTAAGGACATGGAAGATGACAGGCATAGTTCTTCTTAAGGACAGAAGTGGCAGGCCAAGTAAAATATTGTAGAGGCAAAGGTGAAGGATGGTGAGAATGGTCAAAAACAGACCACCTCCAAAGACCTATTGCAGATGGTGTCACTGTGCATCGTTAAATACTTCCATGCACTTAGCACATTGAGAAGCTGTACTGGAGAGTGATGCGGAAAAAGCATTTAATGCACACATGCCACAAACAGAGTTGCTTGAGGTATGCAAACGCACATTTGGACAAGTCAGCTTAATTTTGGAAGGTGCTGTGGACTGATTAAACAAATATGGAGTTATTTGGTCATAACAAGGGGCGTTATGCATGGTGGAAACATAACCCAGCGTTCCAAGAAAAAAACACTTGCTACACACAGTAACATTTGGTGGAGGTTCCATCATGCTATGGGGCTGTGTGGCTACTGAAATATTACTGTGTCCTTCAGTTATTTGATATATCACAATGAAATTGCTGATTCAAACACATTATTTATAAATGAAAATCATGGAAATGGTCAAGGGTGCTTAACTTTTGCATACCACTGTACATAAAAAATGATTTCTGGTGAATACCTGTTGTGAATCACTGCCATTGCACTATAACTGAAGACCTATTTTTGACCCATTCTTATTACAATGTAAAAATACTACGTACCTCATTGCCCTTTTACATTATGTTTTATACAGATCTCATCCAGTTAAAGGATTGTTGTGTAGATGTTGACTGTCGTCACCCTCTGTTCCTTAGGCTGTGGTTTAAATGTCACGTCCATGATCAGCTTTGCAAGAACAACCCCTTTCAACAGAACAGGGACCATTAGCTGGAAATATGTCACCCCTCTGGTGTTTTATTTTTTCCATGGAAAGCCATTGATCACAGTCTTAGAACAAGTATTTCCCCTCTTCTACGGTAAATGAGGCCACATTGTGTGTGTGTGTTTGTGAGACTGAGACAGAGACAGACATAGGCCAAGGAATCCACAGTGTTTTGTGGGTGAAGTGATTATGTAGCAGTATGCCTGGGCCCAGCCAGTGTGTGGGTGTTGTAGTTTTAAAAAACAGGAAGGAACTGTCAGATTCCACTGGACCAGCTCATAGCTCAAAGCTCATGGGAATGGACCAGCTCCCGCTACACCAATCCAAAAGCAAATAGGCGACTAGGTGGTGAAGAGAGCAGAAGAACATGCTAACCCAGAACCATTCAGATCACAGCGTAGTGAAGGTTTACTCATTCATATCAACCAAACATAGAGTGATGGAAAATGATTCTTTGATCTATTTCATTATGGGATAAAGTGAACAGGAATAAAGAGAAGTGCTTGCGCCAGGTAAGGATGTCATTAGAGTTGATCCAGAACATGGCTGGAAGTAGACTGGTCTGTTCAACTGTTCTGGACTGGGAATAATCTGTGGTAATTTCAGGAGGGCACGAAGTTGCAGTTTGTTTTGATTTGCCTGGCGTGTAAGACTAGTAGACCTGTGTCTCGTTCTGCTACCGTAGGGTGGTTGACTTAGTCTTGTTAATAGCTTTGGATTGAGCTCCGGTCCGTGTTTCAATTTGCTGCCTGGATCGGAATCCTCACACCTGCTGTGATTTGATGAGCTCATAAGCTGCTCATGGTGTTCAAATATCACCGTTCTCTCTAAGCATGTGTTAGAAACTGGCAGTAGGGTATCTTTTCTATGTAGGTGTGTTTATACTGTATCTGTTCATGTTAGGTATGGTCATGAAAAGACCATGTGAAATCAAAATCTACCTTGGTGCTGAGGGAAATATTTGAACTTACATTTCTTGACCTTATGATATCAATCATCACTTATTAGGTATATTTTAAAGCCGTTGTGAGATTGTATTCTAAGTGACAGGTTAATGGAGTGGTGGGTGCAGGAAATGGGAGCCGAAAGATGCCAAGGAGTCTTAAAATGAATGCACATGTGAGAAGATTGAATGATCATACCCAATATACTGTGCTAACATTGAAAAATAAGAACAGTTACGGAGTGACAAACTCACCTCCATGGATCAGAGTTGCTTTGTTTAGAAAGCCGTAGAAAATAAAATATATATAAAACAGAAAATAATCATTTCAAAATGATGGTGTTCACACAGAGAGTCCGATATTCAGAAATCTGGGAATTCTGTTGTGGTTGTGTGTAAAGAGAAGATGTTCCTTTGTTCTGGTTCCGTAATTTTGGCAAGGAATCATCATTGGACCTTCACATGTGCTAATTTGAGCCCAGGATTGTGAATGACACATCCAGACAGTGTTTAGCACTGAAATTACTTTATACATGTGGGGGGGGGCTAAAAATAGGTTGATGTTGACATGAGCTCCCATTATGCTATGACTTCTTGGAGCATTGAGGCAATGCTCTTTACCAAGTGTGTCTCACTGTCTTGGTCCAGCCTTAGGAAACGAAAGTTAGGCAGAAGTCCCGAAGTAAGTATGGTGTTATGAGTAATTTGAGAGTAGTTTTGCATCCATAGCATGTACATTTTACCTGTTTGGAGCCTTATTAACAACAATATTTACCTTTGCCTTTTCAGACGTTGTTCACACCCAAGGCCCTCTCGACGGCAGCCTGTATGCTCGAGTTCGAAAGAAAGACTCCCTCGAGGGCGTGGTCACAATCAATGGCCTGCCAGTCCTCGATCACTCCCTAACCAACGCAGACCACGCCCTTCAGCATCCTGATCACACCCTCCCAACATCTGACCACACCCTCCCAGTGGTGGGCCACGCCTCCCTGCCCACGGTCGACCACGCCCTATCAGTCAGCAGCGACTCTGGTAACTCGACGGCCTCCATCAAAACTGACCGCACAGATGACCACAGCCATTCGCTGCACGGAGCGGTAAACGCCAACCAAAACCACAACACACCCAGCCATCCCCTTCTCAGTCCCCAGGAGAAGAGGGAGTTGGACCAGCTCTTGACTGGCCTTGAGACCCCCATGCTCCAGCGCCAGAGTTACCTGGCAACCTCCACTAGCCCCGGGGGCGGAGTGCGACACCTCGTCCCAGCTCAGGTGCACGTCAACGGGCACACACGTCTCATCGCAGCCCCCTCTGTCGAGGAGCGTGAGACAGATATCTTGGACGACGAGCTGCCTATCAGTCAGGAAGGAAACAGTGTGGACAGTCTGGGAACTCTCTCCTCACTGGACGGCCAGGCCACGCCCGCCGAGCTGTACTACCAGTCAGAAACACCGGGTAACCGTCAGAACGACGGGCCATACCTGGAGAAGCTGCAAGAGATGCCGGTGCATCGGGTACGGACCTCTACGTCTGCGCAGGAGAGGATCATGGAATCCAGCTCACCCCAGGAGGATGTGTACTCTCCTAACAGTTTCCAGAATGGGAGTATGCATCGCTCACAGTCTTTCGGGACCCCTGAACCGGGGGGGCCCAAGATGCCCAGGGCCCCTGAGAGAAGCACCAGTAGCAGAGATGCAGTCCAGAGGGGGTTGAGCGCGTGGCACCAGTACAGCTTGCCCGACGACCCCTTCGGACCTCCCCTACAGAGTACCCACAGCCTGCCCCACTTCCCCCCCAGCGCCTCGCAGCACGACATTGAGCGCTCCATCGAAGCCCTCAACATGTTAATGCTCGACCTGGACCCACACACGGGACAGGTGCCAAAGTCCTACAGCGCCCCCTCTGGTGACAACGGCATAGGAGGCACAGCTCAGGTCCCCTTCTCCCAGTCCCTGGCTCGGCCATCGTACCAGGCAGACTCGGCCATCCGTGGCTCCAACGGTAACTACAATGCCTTCGGACAACCTGCGAGGTCAACGGTGGGCCGGGTGTCGACGTCGCCCGTCCAGAGTCCCGTGGCTGAGTCTCCCCTGTCATACGCTTCCCCCAGGTCCACGTCGTACCACACCAACAACACCCCCACACACACCCCCGAGCCCTACCACTCACGCCCAGCCCAGGGGCCTGCTTCCCCGCTGTACCCCTCTGATCCTTCCCCCACATTCGGACAGCTGCAGCTAAAGCCCCTAAACTCGTATCCAGGTGGGAGAGGACCGTCCCGATCACCAGACGTACAAGGGGGATCTCCCTACCCAGGCTACAGCACGTCCTCCTCCCCACAGCCCAAGGAGCCAGAGCCTGAGGAGGAGAACTTCAACCTGGAGGGCCTGGTGGCTCAACGCATCGCTGGTAAGAGTCTACCGGACTGAGGATTGGATTAAACATCCCTGTTTAGTTTCACAATATCGCCCATTCTTGTGATTTTGCAAGTATTTTCATATTATTTTACTGGCATTTTAATTTTAAACAATATGTGTTATTATGTGCACCACTGGCATTTTCGTGTTCATCATTATTTGATCATGATATTTGAAATGTGAAACCCCAAAATGTTAGAACATGTTCTGCTCTTTCAAACAATGCATTATTACACTGCAATCACATGTTAATCACGATTTCGATTTTATCATGTGAAATTAATCCGTTTTTTCCGTAAGTGCTAATTGTATATTTAAAATAGTAACTACTGTGTTACCGGTATATCCCAATCTACCATTGTGTAATAGGTGTCATCATCGTGTCCTTGAGATAGATATACTGTTGACAGATACAGTAGATGTTCAGGGTATTCTTAGTTGTGCAAGACAGATGACCTAAAATGATATGATGAGCTCTTAACTCTCCTCCAGTCAGTATGTAGAGGAGACGACTTCGACGTTGGTAAGAATAGACCTGCTGGTTGAGCTCTCAGCTACCAGGTATTTCAATCTGTCACACATAAACCTCTGGCTACGGTGTTCAGATGCTTCGTTCAGTGGTTCATTTTCCATTCTACCTCAAGATGTTGATATATGTTAAAGGTTTATTCCTCCATTTCTGGTGTATTCCCATTGTGGTCTGGAGGTTTTGTATTCTAGCCCAGCTCCAAATTCTCTCATGTTTCATTTATACTCACGTCTCTCTTGCAGTTGTTTGTTCCTAAAACATTTTCATTTCAAACCTTTATTCATTATTTCTGTCTTTTTGTGCTTCTGTCTCTTGTCCTGTCTATCCATTTCTATCTGTTGGACCATCCTTCACACCATTGCACCTCCTTTCTCCTGTCTTCCTCCACCCCTCCCCCCACACTGTGAGCAGAGTACAACGCTCGTATTCGGGGCATCAGTGATAGCATTGCCACCAGTCCACAACCTGACCGCCGTCGATCCTATTCCTTCTCTGGTTTGTCCACTGTCCCCATCTCTCTCTCTTTCATTCTCTTCCTATATGCTCTCTCTAGTGCTTCTTCACCTCAGCTGTTTCTGTTTCTCTCTCTCTTATTCCTCACATGCTATTAGTTCTCACCAATGCGTATTAAATCACTTTCTCTCCTTCTCTCTCTTTCTCTCTTGGTTTTTCTGTCTTAAACATTTCTCTCAAATTATGCACATCCTTTGCAAGGATGGAATCCATGGTGTTTAAAATAGGGTAGATAAGGGTAGATAAGTTCTGAAACTTAGTTCTAGATCCACTTTGAATCTCCACTAAAATGCATTTCTTCCTAAACGCTGACGATTTCCTGACGCTGTCTTTGGCGTTCCAGGAATACGTTCCCGCGGGATTTCGCCCGAGGAGGCTCAGGAGACCGTCCGCCGTCGAACCACAAGCGAGGGGCACTACCAGAGTGGCCACGAAGACACTCCGGCCCACACAGGTGCGCCGGTGCGCTCCCCCGTCCACTCGGCAGACTTTCACATCCACAACCCCGGAGGAAGATCCAGAGAGGTAGAGCGCACGCCCCAATCCAGCCACAAGCAGCAGGCTCTCAAGTCTGTATCAGCTGACAATGTTTTCCATTCACTGAGAGGGTTCATTGTTCCACTGTGAGAGTAACCATGTCTGTTGTGTGTCTGTGTGTGGGCGGGGTTGCGTGTCTCTGTGAACTTTGCGTTGGCGTGTCTGTATGTTATGTGCGGCTTATCTCCGTATGTGTTTGTATCTGTACGTTCCTTTTTACGTGTTCTTTTCTTGTCTGTGTACATTTGCATTCCCTATATATGTTCATGGTTCATGTCCTTGTGGGTTTCTGTTCCCTGTGTGGGACGTTATTGTCTGTGTGTGTGTACTCTGTGATGTGCGTGTGTATGTTGTGTCCCTTCACTCCAGGGCCCCGTACACAGCTACCGCGAGGCCTGTGATGATGATGATGATGTTGATGGTGTTAGTCCTACGTTCAGCAGTGGTGGTGAGGCCTACCCCCTGACTCCTGCCTTCCCTGTCTCACCTCAGACCCCTTACTTCAACATGTGTAAGTCCACCTCCCTGCAGACAGAGGGCGCCCCTAGGTCTTATTTCATTGTACAGGAGATAATCATGATAATAGTATATTGTATTAGGCAGGAATCATGCAGTATCTCTCTCAATGCTGCAGACTGCTTCACAGTCTGACATATTGACATATTTTGTGTCCTTCTGTACTGCCTTAGAAAAGGGAAAAGAACTGATTTGGACAGGGACAGAGATATGTCTCTTAGTGTCATGTTATGTGGTTGCCGTTTTGATTGGGACTAGTCAGTGATTGTGGGTTTCCTATACCACTTTCTTTCTCTTGTTGAGAATCAATGATATGCTAATACTCATTTGGTTTGTTAAAAAGCGAACAAAAGAAGGAATAGAACACAATAGTGAATAATGAACTGTAGTTTCCACGTGTACGCTTTGCTTTAACTGATTCAGACCAATTTAGCCCGTGGATTGCATCAACAGAGAAAAAAACAATAATATGGTTTCTACATTTTAGTCTTTTTAAAGACGACCTTATCCAGAGTGACTTAAGTACAGTAACCACTTAAGATATAGTGCCTTGCTCAATGGAACCAGAACATTTTGCGTACTCAGGAATTAAACTGGCAACCGTCTGATTACAAGTCTGACTCCCTAACCACTGAGCTACCTGTCTCTCTTTATCTTTATACTTGGTACATGATCCTTTCAGTGGACTGGTTTAAGACTGTTTGGGACCAGTTAGTGCTCCCTATTCCTGCAGTGGTGACTAGCATTGTAGTTGAAGTAAGGACCCGCACTGAGGCCACCAGATATCCTCAGATACCATCCCCCATATACTGTACTCCTTTGCTCTGTCCCTCCTCACTCCTGCCTGCCTTTTCGGAAGGCACTAACTTGCAAACAGACAAAGAATTGATTTGGGATTCTTTGGTAAGTCAAGGATGCATGGAATATTCGGATGACTGCTCAATGTCTCGTCCAGTCGACCACACCAAGCCTAGCCAAACTCTCTTCTGATGATGGCAAAATGCTGGAATATCAATTCACTTCATGAATTGACTGAATAAAAATGGATTGGTTTGGAGTTCCAATCATGGCATGTGTTCATCGTGTCCGTGACCTTTCAAATATAAGACTACTCTGTAGTTGCTAAGTAACGTTCAGGATCCTGCCATTGGTTCCTTTCTGTGTCAACACAGTGATTATGAGTGTATCTGTTAAGTGTTGGTCTGCTTCCTGCATGCAGTGTCCCTAACTATCGCATGGCAGGGACACTTTGTACTGTACAGTAGGTGTCATCATTCACCATTGTTGTTGTGCTGTTGTAGATTGTTTGTTCTTTGAATTTGACACTGTGTGTAGTTGTGGATCAGCTTGGACATTTTGTAGGGCTTACAATGTCAGTTTAGTTTGGTCTCACATTGTCTATTTAATCTTCTATCTCCTTCAATCTTCTCCTCAGGGACCACCAGATGTTTCACAGTTTGTTGGAGCCCTAAACACGCACACATGTATAGGCTTTTCCACTAGTCATCAAGCATTAAGTCAATGAATCAGGTGTGCATGTTCTTGGCTATAACAACTCTGAAACATCTGGGGGTCCCTGAGGAGAGGTTTGAAGATATTATTTACATCAGATTCAATGTATCTTACTCTATTGCTCTCTAACCGTTCTCCTTGTCTCTCTGTAGCCCGTTCCCCGCCAGGCTTGGCCAACACCCCTCTCTCTGCTCTTGAATTGAAGACCCACAATCCATCTGACATGATCCATTGTGGTTCAGGTTAGTACACACACACACCACACTATTGCCACACAAAGACACACACGTTTCTCACGTAGGTTTCCTTATTCCCTCCTATTCTTTCTACACTGCTTTTCTTGTCTTGCTTCTGTCTCAACATTCTCTGCTCTATTCCTCGACTCTCATTTTCTCTTCGTCTCTTCTCCTGTCAGACTCTGAATCTTTAAGCGATGGGGAGCAAGGTAAGGGTGTTTCTATGGCAACCAACTTCTCGCCCCCGTCATCTGGAGAACACATAATACTTTGTTTTCCGCCATGTTAGAAAACCCCTCATTTTTGACTGCAGGATCTGGTTGATGTGTCTTGGTTTTGTTCTACCTCCTCAGTTGGTCATATCTAGGGAAATTACACAGTCCCACTGGACAGGCTACAACCACATAACATTCAGTTTTGATTGGCTATCAGTGTTTAAGCCCTGCCTTAAATGTTATTTAAATGTTATTGGGTAACCGATGCATCCTAGTTTTTTAACAAGCCAAGAAGTTAAAGCTTAAGTGTATGTTTAAATTAAAAAGTGTATGCAGTTAGGGGTATGTTTGGGTAATAGGTTTAAAATCCATAGTTGGTTGTTTGCCTGTTAAGGGGTCTGTTTTATTTGCCTACCTTTCATCTATGCATTTGTATGAATAACACTGAGGCTCACTCCGGTTGTTTCCGGTTGTTTCTGTTTATGTTATTGATTTTTTTTGTGTTCCTGAATGACCTCCCTAGATCCCTAGACCTTCATAACTACGTCTTGTTAACTGAGATTTACTATGATAGTAATATTCACATCTGTTTGATTTCAGTTGGTGGTTATGGTGGACATCCCTTCAACGCCCCTGTATCTTCCAGTAGTCCTATTCACAGCCCAGATGGGTGAGTATGGTACTTTACCCCCACTGTACTTTAGCCCCACCATCTATCTGGGGTAGAGTTGGGATAATCCAGAGAAAGTTCCTCAAATCAAACAAAGTCAGAGGCTATAGCGTTGTGCTTTCTCTCTTTATCTTCAGAATGAGGATGTGTTACTCCATTCGAAACATGGCTGACTCTGGCTTCATCTCCCACCCATCGGAGAGCACCCAGCACACACCCGTGTCATCCCGTGGCCCTCCCTCCCCTGAGGGTTCCCAGGTCAGCGTGGTCGGCCCGCTCCACACCGTCCCTGGAAGCCCCAACACTCTCCACCGGACAGTGGCCACAAACACTCCGCCAAGCCCCGCCCTCCAGCGACGCCTAGGCAACCAGCCCGGCCCGGGTCAAGCTCGGCACCCCTCACCATCCAACGGCAACAGAGAGCATGTGCCCGGCAGTCCTGTGATCCCTCCGCGAGGTTCCAGAACCTCCGCCGCTGTCCCTCCTAGCCCTTTGATGGGGCGCCACCAGATGGCGAGTAGCTCCGACAACTCAGATGATAGACAGGGGGCTCCGCCCACACCTTCCTTCCCCATGTCGCCACAGCCGTTGCTTCCAGAAAAGAGGCGAATGCCCAGCGGAGAGAAGCCCAATGGCGGGCTGTCGTACGGGACAGTGGATGGGAAAAACACCACTCCGACCTCAACAACAAGTGGTGCACCAATTGTGTCCAGCTCTCACACCCTACCGGACCTCTCCAAGTTCTCCATCTACGGTGAGGGAGGAGATCTCCTGTACTTGTGTAGAAGATAGCCTGTTCACTGCCTTTCTTGTAGCACTGTCCAGTTGTTTTGGATCAGAACATTCAAATCTACAGCAGATAGAGTACATACAGTATTAGGTCAGTCAGAGCCTATTTTAAGGGATTAAATAGTGGAATTATCAATTTTCTACTGGATCTACAATTGCCACTGATCCTACTGTTTTTGCTCTGCAGACCAGAGTCCAGACATCCGGCTGAACGTGAAATTTGTCCAGGACACGTCTAAGTTCTGGTACAAGCCTGACATCTCCAGAGAGCAGGCCATCAGTGTGCTGCGTGACAGGGAGCCAGGGGCCTTTGTCATCAGGGACAGTCACTCCTTCAAAGGAGCCTATGGCCTGGCCATGAAAGTGGCCTGTCCCCCTCCCACTGCCCAAGCCAACAAGAAAGGTGCAGTATATCATTCATTTTATTCACAGATCTCTTCTTGTTTACTTGTATCCTCTTTAGTTCAGACAAAGCCGCAGCATCATTGTATGTGTACTGTATACATATTTTATGTAAACAGTATATACAGTACATACATATTTATTTCATATATATATATTTACTGTATATTATATATATTTCAGCTTTATGTAACCAGGTAAGGGGATTGAGAACTGATTTGCAATTGCAACCTGGCCAAGGAAAAGCAAAGATTACACGTAGTTACACAAAGATTACTAAATAATGTCAGTGATTATATCAATAAATTCACCATGGTAGTGGAATAGATACAGAGAAAGTGTGTATGCAGTATGCACAGGTTCATGTATACCAGATGAGTTTTACAGTATACACATTTCATGTATACCAGATGAGTTTCATGGTATTCACAGTTTCATGTATACAAGTTGAGTTTTACAGTATACACAGTTTAATGTATACCAGTTGAGTTTTACAGTATGTACAGGTTCATGTATACCAGTTGAGTTTTACAGTATGTACAGGTTCATGTATACCATTTGAGTTTTACAGTATGTAGTTTCATGTATATCAGTTGAGTTTTACAGTATGCACATTTTCATGTATATCAGTTGAGTTTTACAGTATACAGACATATTTAGGACCAAGTCATATGTTGTGTATTTCCAGTGAGCTCATGGTTTAGGGCACTAGCATGTAGTGTGTAGTCATCATCATAAATGACCATTTTAGCTAAGATGAATTTCAGCTTGTTTGTTAAAATGGGGAAAGGTAATGGGCCAAGGCTGCTGCCCTGAGTTATACCGATTTCTCTGACATTAGAGAGGTTTTTCCAATCATATTGTGGCAAGAGCTGTAAAACGATAAAATCTACATTTACAAATACAGCACGAGTGATCAGGCTAAACAATATTTTTTTAATTGATTGTCAACTGTAGGTCATATCACAATGGCAAAATCTTAAAAACAAAACATGGCAACAAAGAAAATATTGAAATGACCTTTTTTTTTTAAGTCTTAAAGTCTGCCTAGCCTCAGTTCTCAATACGTTGTATTGCACCCTTTAGCATCAATGACAGCATGCAGTTGTTTGTGATAGTTGTCTAAGAGGCCCAGAATTATTGCAGGTGGTATACAGAAGCTGCCCATTCGAGGCAAAATTGGAAAATTAACATTTAATTCCCATTTTAACCTGTGTGTCTCACCTTGTGTGTCTGTAACAAGGCCAAACATTCAAGGTTATGTAAACTTTTGATCAGGGGCATTTGGGTGATTTCTGTTATCAGTATGGTTTACAAAGGAGCCAAACATCTGTGTGATAATTAATGACATCATATGATCACTATCATTACATGAGTCAGATTTTTTGCAGGAAAAGTTATATTGTCAAAATCAATGTCGAACGTTCACAATTTCTGCCAGGGTTTGTTAAGTTATGAGCACAATTGTAGTCAATGTGTGGTGTGGTTTTTGTATGTTCTCAGTCGGTGACGTAACGAGCGAGCTGGTGAGACACTTCCTGATTGAGACTAGCCCCAAAGGCGTGCGTCTGAAGGGCTGTCCCAATGAGCCCTACTTTGGTGAGTTCAAAACCTACTCCTTTAACAGAATATATGCACTTTAAGATTATTCTTCTATAATGAAAAGTGCTTTACAAATCCATTAAATTATTATTGTTACTGAGTACACTTAATAAAAACATGTGTGTGTGTAGGGTGTCTCTCTGCGCTGGTGTACCAACACTCGATGACCCCGTTGGCTCTGCCCTGCAAGCTGATGATTCCCACAAAAGACCCCAATGAGGAGGCCCTTGAGTTGGCCCTGGAGTTGGCCCCTCCCACTGACACAGTGGCTGAGCTGGTGAAACAAGGAGCCGGTGAGGACCCATGCCACAGTTCACTCTTTAGCCCTGTACCTTTGCTTTCATGATGCATCCATCTCTTAACCAAACCTTCAGATGTAACAGCAGATGTGTAAAATAATAATTGTTATATTGCAGTAGCAGAGCAAAAAGTCCCTGAGGAGAGTCATGGTAAATACCGGACTGTGTTTTTGCTCTAAGTTCTGTGTTTCTTAACCCTTTGTCTCCACATGCCCAGACAGATATGGTAGCTCTGCATGGTCACCCCAGTAGCTTTCTTCTCACTGTTATGCCATGCCTGCTTTTGTCACATCTTTGCTTGTCATGTTACCCTGTTCAGGAGCAATGTATTTGTATTCGTGTACACATGAATGTGCTATCCAAGAGAGCAAGACACATGAAGACACATGAAGGCTCTATGAAGGCTCTATGGTTTCAACATGTTTTATGCTTTGCAGCTTTAACAAGGTTTAAACGGTTGATTGGACATGTGCTCTTTTCTCTTGGATAGTACATTCATGTGTACACAAATGAATAAAGTGTGATAACTAACTGATTAGATGAAGAATATGCCGATATGAAGGTACTAATATACATTCTGCTGATGACATGGTCTATTTTTCAAAATGATAAATAGTTATCAAATATTTGCACTAATTGTAGGACGTTTAGAGTTTATCTTCAACAGTGACTGATCATGCACTATTTATTATTATTTTTTCTGCCAGCGTGCAACGTTCTTTATATCAACTCAGTTGACATGGAGTCTCTCACGGGGCCTCAAGCCATTGCCAAGGCAA
This sequence comes from Umbra pygmaea, assembly GCA_016801145.1. Classification (NCBI taxonomy): domain Eukaryota; kingdom Metazoa; phylum Chordata; class Actinopteri; order Esociformes; family Umbridae; genus Umbra; species Umbra pygmaea. Next base: position 3,838 of record JACXGM010019786.1, on the reverse strand, counting down.
TCAGCGAGACGTTGTCTGTCAACCCTTTGCCTGCGGCAACCACCGTCCACTTCAAAGTTTCGTCACAGGGCATCACCCTAACAGACAGCCAGAGGAAGTGAGTAGTAACCATTGAAACAGGAGCACTGTACAACCCCAGTTACAGTTTGAAATATTTTGAGAATTTGTATGTGAAGCCAGGTAATTCAGAAAACCGAGTGGGTATTTTTTATTGATGTTTCAGCTGATTTCAGAAATGTGCCTGCCATTTCCTCAGAAATTTCCTATGAATTATTGTGACCAATTTAATTTGTTTTAGTGTGCTCACTCAGTCTGTTGAGTGCTGGTCACATTCATACCCACCCGCAACCCGGTCAGTTTGGTTCTGTGTTTCCTTCTGTGGGGGGTTTGATACTGTGTACCTTGCCCTTTAACTATACATATTGTTATTTCTCTTTCTAGTAATCTATGTTATTAATAGTAACACTTTTATGCACACAATAATGATATGGCAGGGAGTTACCCCAAAAGCACAGATCCTGTATGTTTCTATAGTAAATGTTCAAACCAATAAACCAAAACTTGTCTGAATTTTTATAATCCATGGCAACAAGTGGCTATCCAATATATTCTGATTGGTCATGCATCATAACAACAAAACATTGCTTAATAAGTATACAATTTGCTAAAACAATGAGGAAGTGTGAAAAACGATTTACAGTAATTGTATATTTTTATATGGCTAACAGTAATTATATATATTTTATGGCTAACCAAATTTGCTTGGATCGTAACAAGTTTTAGTGTGCTGGACATTATAAGGTGAATAAGATAATTGATTGAGACACTTACAGAAATATTTCTTATTTCTTTCTATGAATTTAGTTAGCTGACAACCCCTAGGATTTCCAATATATAACCTTTAAGTGTTTCATTTTCTAGAATCTTCTTCAGAAGGCACTACCCTATCAACACTGTCACCTACTGTGACATCGACCCGCAGGACAGGAAGTACGTGTTTGTGACATTGTTTTTGCAATGTGCACACAAAGTAAAAGAAAGTGCAAATGTACATGAAAATATATATATTGTTCCTACAAAATGTATTTGTAATTTCTCTTTTTAACAGGTGGAGCAAGGAAGGAGGTGGAACGGCAAAGTAAGTCTCAACTCACATTGCTCTACTAAACTTAATGACAGCTTATTAAAAAGTTTGGTTAGTCATGTCGTATTGTCCATGTGGGCCTATAACTACATGGAACTACATATACTGCATACTCAACTAGATCTGTTCTCTCATGTTACACTTCAGGCTTTTTGGTTTCGTGGCACGTAAACAAGGAAGCACAACGGACAACGTGAGCCACCTCTTTGCCGAGCTGGACCTTGACCAGCCCGCTTCAGCTATCGCCAGCTTTGTCTCTAAAGCCATGAAGCGATGAGAGCGATCTACCACCGCCAGCCATTTCGATTTTTTATTCACAAAATTTGTTATTTTTCACATTAGATTTTTGATTGTATTTTATCATCTTTAGCCTTTCAGTTTGTTGCTTTACCTGAACTATTTTTGCTTTATTCTATGACATTTGAGATTTGAAGGACTAGGAAGTCCAAAATGGTGTCAGAGGAAGTATTTGCGGGAGTGGAAACAGTGATTAAATGGATGGAGGAAGGTTTCTTCTACAGGGTACCAGTGAAAGTCAAATTGGAGGACCTGTGTGCTGTAAGCTAACTAAAGACTAGAGCACTTAAGCAATGTTCAGCGGGAGAAAAGGCCTCTGGTGTTCATCAGGTTTTTGGATTACTTTACCAAAGGTAGCCATCAAAACAAGTAAATTATTACTAGATAGTAGATCATTATTAGGTCAGTTAAAGGCATTGTATGTTTTCTTCTCTTTTTTACGATGGGACTGTTGATATGAACCAGACAACTAGAAATAGAGTGAATGCTTTCTTTGTGAACTTTCTTCTGTCTTCAGAAAAAGAAAAAAAAGATAGCCACAATGGCTTCTTACAAAACAATACTTAAAAAGACATTTTGCATGTTAGCTCGATCTTTAAGCTTGGTCCTTATTCCTTCCACTGAAGTCATCTGTGATCCCTCAAGTGGACATTTTCCGGGACTGTTGTATGCAGGAAAGGGCTCAAAAGCAGAAAAACTAATATTTTCAACATCACATAACAGGCCAACCTTCTCATAACATTCATCACTTATCTTAGGTCCAGACATTGCCAGTTGATGCTGGAGTGCACTGATTGATAGAAATGGATTACTCTAGACTTCGGCAAGGGATTTGTTGAATCTAAAGCTGTTACAGCTCTACACCTCATCCCTTGTTCAGTTTTAGACTGGGACCTCCTGTCCACACGAGGGCGCTGATTAAATTGTTTGAACTAAATCCTGCTTTGTTAAGACTGATCATCACTTCCTTGCTGCTCACAGACCCTGCTACAAAACACACTGGAAACAAGCGCCAGGGACTGGACTGAGCCTTGGGCCCTGTGCACTGTCCTGCATGTTTTAGTCCAACTGCACTCTCTCCTTCTAAACTACATTCACATCTCCAAATGTCAATTTTACTCTGTGCTTTGAACACTAACCCTAAGTCAAGACATTGAGGTAGATTGACTTGTCAGAGACTGCATGATACTATACACCATTTTTTGTACTCTTCTCAAGAGTACTAAAAAGAAAAGAGAACAAGTAGACAACATTTTGTTGAAGTAGTTACTCAGTGGTGAGATGCAATATTTTGACTCTTTTTTAATTTCTTGTTTCTTCCATCTTGAAGCAGGGTTTCACTGTACCAAGCAAGGTCTTGTCTTTCTGTTTTAACCTGAGGTGAATTTAGTGTTTCACCAGATTGCTAGATGCCTTTAGAGATAGATGACGGTTGTCTGTCACACTGTGTGGAAACGCCTGCTTTTCAACCACACAACATTCACCTATCTTCCAAAAGCTAGGGCAAAATTATATTGATATGACATGTATATAGATATACTAATTTGAAAGGTGACAGCTAAAAAAAGTATTTATTTTTGTTGCTTTGTTCCTCCATGATAACTCATATATACATATATTGTACAGTCTACATAAAGGAGAAAACCTAGAAGATTGAGAAAAAAATACTTATTTTGGCTAATGATTTCAAAGTCAGGAGATTTTGAAAGGCTTTTGAATATATATGGTGTACATTACTCTGTACATGTGTTTCAGATAGTCATGTTTCTTGTTTTGCATTCTCAGAGATTGAGGTAAGGCATGTATTGGATGAAAGCATAGGATTTTAACAGGAAAAATGCATGGACAAAGCAGTCCAAATGTCATCCCATAATTTAATGTTAAAGTTTGTCTTAAATGTTGCCATAACGCAGTGAAAAAGGTTTGTAGACTTGTTATCACATGAGTACATGGCAAATATTGTTGGCAGTTTTAGGGTCAGCACTTGAATATGGATTTAACCATATTGTGAAAATAGGAAATGTTCTTAAAAAAGTAAGTTTTATAAAGAAGGGAAGCATGAGGAAGTAAAATTTTTAAGCCAACCTTAAATGCAATATGTAACTAATAATGTGCACCCATCATAACAATCATAACAATATTATGATTTGCCAAAGATTTAAACACGTAAAATGTCTATATGTTTTGCTTTATCCAAGGAAATTGTGATGCGAACTAATTCATATTATCATAAACATGCAGTAAATATGCAGACCAACAACACACTCAGACCACCATGGTGATCTACCTTCTCTCTCTCTCTCTCTCTCTCTCTCTCTCTCTCTCTCTCTCTCTCTCTCTCTCTCTCTCTCTCTCTCTCTCTCTCTCTCTCTCTCTCTCTCTCTCTCTCTCTCTCTC
>JACXGM010019785.1:0-18206 GCA_016801145.1 Umbra pygmaea | reverse complement strand
AATCTTTCTGTATCCAAATCCGGCTTTGAACTTCTCCACAACAGTATCTCGGACCTGCCTGGTGTGTTCCTTGTTCTTCATGATGCTCTCTGTGCTTTCAACGGACCTCTGAGACTATCACAGAGCAGGTGCATTTATACGGAGACTTGATTACACACAGGTGGATTCTATTTATCATCATTAGTCATTTAGGTCAACAATGGATCATTCAGAGTTCCTCACTGAACTTCTGTAGAGAGTTTGCTGCACTGAAAGTAAAGGGGCTGAATAATTTTGCTCGCCCAATTTGTCAGTTTTTTATTTGTCAAAAAAGTTTGAAATATCCAATAAATTTCGTTACACTTCATGATTGTGTCCCACTTGTTGTTGCTTCTTCACAAAAAATCTTTATGTTTGAAGCCTGAAATGTGGCAAAAGGTCGAAATGTTGAAGGGGGCCGAATACTTTCGCAAGGCACTGTATATATTTACAGAGAGTTTATGTTATAATATACAATATCTATACATTTACCTCCCTTTACCAGCAAAACAAACATTCTATTTTTTCTTGGACTAAATTTTCAGGCGAGCAAGGTGGATTAATTTTTATGGCAGTTGTTACAATCCCTAACCACCAAGCTCTGTTGTTCTGTCTCTGAGCAAAAGAGGTAACCCTAATTGCTTCACCTACTCCTGTAAAATGTCCCCAGGTCATTGCTGTTTGCAATTAACTTGTTAATTAACAGGAAAGTTAAAGATAAGTAGGAGCTAGCTGATGGAAGGTGGAATATATTCTACTTCTTCATATTGTTGTCCCCTGATTATAACTAAAAGTTAAAGGATTTAATTAAGACTAAAAGTAAATATTTTGGAATTGACAGCTCTGTGTCCTAGGCCATGATGGTTGCAATAGAAGTTGCAAATACACATTTATAGGAATGATGTCTATATTATGAATATTTAATACTCTACATTCTAAAAACAAATGGTGCTAAATAGCACTAAAAGTGGTTCATTGGCTTGTAATCATAGGGGAACCACTTTAAGTGCTATAGCACCTATCTTTAAAAATGGTGCTATGTAGAACCATAAGAGGTGCCATATAGCACCTTAACCACCCCAAAGAACTGCTGAAGAACTGCTGAAGAACCTCTGAAGAACCATTTGTTTTTAAAGTATACTCATATTCTACAATATGATTCACTTCATTACTTCCTTATGTAAGCATTTAAATTCATTACAATATTATCATCAATGAAATATATTTCTCCCAGCTGAGAGAAGGACCACTGGTGCCAGGTGGAGGGAGCTATTAAGTCCAAACAAAGAGACAGAATGACAGACAGTCAGACAGACAGACAGACAGACAGACAGACAGGCAGGCAGACAGGCAGACAGACAAGCAGACAGACAAGCAGACAGACAGACAGACAGACAGGCAGAGAGGCAGGCAGACAGGCAGACAGACAGACAGACAGACAGACAGACAGACAGACAGACAGACAGACAGACAGACAGACAGACAGACAGACAGACAGACATACAGACAGACAGACAGGCAGACAGGCAGACAACAGGGATGTGTTTGTCATAAGATCACAGTGTTTATGATATATGAAGACATGTAAAAAGAACACAGACGTTCCTACAATGTGGAACTCTGAAGTACTTTTCTTTAGCAGTTTCTGTATTGATCTCTGTCTTAAACAAGTTAATCTTTCTCTGCTCTATCTTTCTGTCTGGCTCTTTAGCAGGGTGTCTGTCCTCCAGTGTCAAGCAGTCGGCAGTACTGTGTAGCAGTAAAAGGCCGGGCAGAGTGTTAAGCAGTCTAACATGTTCCTAGCAGCAGGAGCTCCCATTATCTCTGTAATCAGGTGATCATTTGAATTAGTGCAGTGGCTCCCCCAGGGTGAGATAGGAAGTGCTGCTCCACAATGAGTTACCGCAATACTAACCCACAATGTGTTACCGCAATACTAACCCACAATGTGTTACCGTAATACTAACCCACAATGTGTTACCACAATACTAACCCACAATGTGTTACCACAATACTAACCCACAATGTGTTATTACAATACTAACCCACAATGTGTTACCACAATACACAGCACTGGGAAAGACAAGCCTAATCATCTACCTTGTCATGTTGCTCTCCAGCGACTCCTTGTGTTCAGATCGGGTGACTGTAAATTCAATCACGGAAGTATAGTTGGTGAACGTATTCATCCCGTGCATGAGCTGAATAAAATCTTCCATGTACGATGAGCATTGTGAAAAGAATCGACGGCTCTGCGACACATGGTTGGATGAACCATGTGCACGCCCCTCGCCATCCCACAGATTTGTCCAAGGAGTTGCAGTGCTGCTGACAAGGCAGGGTTAGTGGGGATTGAGAAGGGAGAAAAAGGTGGAGAAGACAAAAGGTGCAGATGAATGTTTACTTGTATTAACAAGAGAGTAAGACTACAGTAATAATATAATGTTGGGAAATACCACCAACTCATGAAAACCATAGAAAACACTTCCCAATGAACCTAATGAACTTCATATAGTGATTTATTCATAAAAACCTCTTATAACATTTCAAAGTTAGACTACAGGTGTGCAAGTGTGCAAAAAAATGTACTTTACAGTAGCCTGGACCTGGTTAACACCAGATCCTTCTCAGTTCTGACTGAGAGTGGGTCTGGGCAAGGTTCATTCACAGCCCATTTCCAAAGGGTCGTCACCAACGGACGGCGCTCAAATGCTTCTCGGCGCAATTGGATATATCAGACCTTTGCCAAATCGAGTCGGCAAAACCACGACAACATCTTTTTTTTAGATATGAAGGTTTCCAGTGTTGTTCTTTGTTCGGTTTTTAACAAAAAAGACATTTTCGAATCGCTTAAAACAGACCGATTTGAACAATTGATTTGCGGGTGTTTTATTGAAGCAGCCATCGTTGTTATTGTCTGCTTCAACCAATGACAGTATACAGCTGCACTAACGTCATCGTATAAAGCCTGCCTCAACGGTTGTGATTGGTGCCTCAATTTTGGAAAAATTGGAAATGGGCTTGAATGAGCCAGACTGACTTTCAGAGCAAATCTAAATTTGCCGGAAGTCCACCAGGGTTCTCTCAGGCTAACTTTATAGTGTAATCTGGCAAAAAATTACAATGACATTTTCTCTAATGTTATAGAAGTTGTTCATGTACAATGTAAACAATAAGGGGCCTAGAATTAAACCATCTGGAACTCCTTTTTAAATAACCATCAAGATATTTAGATTGGAAACCCTCAGTTATCATGGCCTGTGTTCTATCACTAAGTTAATTTTAAAACCAGAACCTTTGGAACTTAGCTTTTCCAATAAGATAGAGTGATCCACTGTATTAATAGCCTTTGACAGGTCAACGCAGCTACGGTACATATTTTAACCAAGGCTTTGATAATATCATTTATCACCTTGTGTAATTAAAATTGATAATTTGACCCAACTCTATATGAATAGTGCTATCATTGATTATGGAGATACCATCTATATGCATGCCTCTGCTTCTGTGTTAAAACGTCTTGATGCTGTATCATAGGGCCATTTGTTTTATTACAGGAGACAGTTTCACTACCCGTCATTACATACTTTATCTTAACATAAACTGTTTGTTTTTTAAATCTCGTGAAGATATTAATTTAGCAACCTTTTTTTTTGGAAAATGTTTTTGCACAAACTACCACCTTTTGTTAATTCACATTTAACTAATAAATGGACTGGCTACCAGACCTGAGTTCAGGGATGGCTATCACTATAGATCCCTAATATCTCAACTGAATTGGGTAGAACTGTTTTAGTTCCTTGCCGCTAACGTATGGAATGAGTTACACTATATTTTTAAATTGAAAGAACTGGTGCCATTAGGGCATTTTAGACATTTATTTAAAGATAATTTTACTACTGACTGTTTGTTTTATGTGACTGTGCTTTCTTCTTGTTTTTTAATTGCCCTTGTTTTATCATTTATGTTAACATTTTATTTGATCTACTGTTACTGCAAATGAGATCTTGTTCTGAGTCAACTTACCTGGATAAATAATTAAGAAATGATCACGTCCACCTAATTTTTAAACTCTAGTAATGTTTTGTGTGAAAAAGGTTCACGTTAAACATATGTTGAATGTGCGATATGATAATGGTTACGGACAGTATGTGTAGCAGGTTAATATTATATGTTATGTTTGTTATATTATATATAATTATTATATTATATATTATTATTAATTATTATTATTATTTTATAATTATTAGTATTATATTATATATATTATATTCTAATATTATTATTATATAATATACATATTACTAATATTCTAATATTATTATATATGTTATAGTATATGTTATGTTAATATAATAAGTTGTGTACAGTATGTGTAGCAGGTTAATATTATATGTTATGTTTGTAATATTATATATAATTATTATTATCATATTATATATTATTATTATAATTATTTTATAATTATTAGTATTATATTATATATATTATATTATAATATTATTATTATATAATATACATATTACTAATATTATAATATTATTATATATGTTATAGTATATGTTATGTTAATATTATATGTTATGTGCAGTATGTGTAGCAGGTTAATATTATATGTTATGTTAATATTATACGTTATGTACAGTATGTCTAGCAGGTTAATATTATACGTTATGTTAATATTATACGTTATGTACAGTATAGTATGTGTAGCAGGTTAATATTATACGTTATGTACAGTATGTCTAGCAGGTTAATATTATACGTTATGTACAGTATAGTATGTGTAGCAGGTTAATATTATATGTTATGTGCAGTATGTGTAGCAGGTTAATATTATATGTTATGTTAATATTATACGTTATGTACAGTATGTCTAGCAGGTTAATATTATACGTTATGTTAATATTATACGTTATGTACAGTATAGTATGTGTAGCAGGTTAATATTATATGTTTCAGGTTTCCAGAAGCCTCTCGCCCAAACCCTTATTAGCATTGACACCTCGTCCCCTCCTGCTAGTACACAATATCCTGGTCCAGCCAGTGTGGAGCTCGTTCACAAAGACACACATTCCTAACATTCAGCTCACAGAGACACCCTCCGTCTCAGCTAGGAGATCCTGCAGAGGCAGAGAATAGTGTGGCCTGGGAAATTGGGGGGTTATATATTGTGTGACAGGTTTATATTTACAATATACAATTTGTCTATTACGGTGTACATGTTGAAAATCAAGTTTCAGTAAGAGACACCTTGGAAAGGAATATGAGAACATAAACCAATGGAATGCCACATGCGTAAACAGAGCACTTATATAGCACAGAGAAGGTCTAGATAGATATGCATAACTATATACAGTCATCATTTTAGAGTTTACAGGTGTGTAAATATATGTTACTACATAGTATTAGTGTGTTATAGTTTACTACAGGTCTATATAGATATGCATAACTATATACTGTCATCATTTCAGGGTTTACAGGTCTGTAAATATATATTACTACATAGTATTAGTATTGTATAGTTTACTACAGTTCTATATAGATATGTATAACTATATACTGTCATCATTTTATAATTTACAGGTGTGTAACTATATATTACTACATAGTATTAGTATGGTATAGTTTACTACAGTTATATATAGATATGCATAACTATATACTGTCATCATTTTAGGGTTTACAGGTCTGTAAATATATATTACTACATAGTATTAGCATGGTATAGTTTACTACAGTTCTATATAGATATGCATAACTATATACTGTCATCATTTTAGAGTTTACAGGTGTGTAAATATATATTACTACATAGTATTAGTGTGTTATAGTTTACTACAGTTCTATATAGATATGCATAACTATATACTGTCATCTTTTTAGAGTTTACAGGTCTATAAATATATAGACGTACATAGTATTAGTATAGTATAGTTTACTACAGTTCTATATACATATGCATAACTATATACTGTCATCATTTTAGAGTTTACAGGTCTGTAAATATAAATATTTACATAGTATGTTTTAGTTTTCTACAGGTCTATATAGATATGCATATCATAATTTAATTATTATGTAATTCGGGAATATAACTATATTTAACCTAATAGTTGTTTTATCATGCTCTGGAGGCCTATAAATACTTTTAACATGATAAATATATTGTTTTGTTACTCAACAATACAAAACTATAATGCACACTGTTATTATAGCTTTTACACTTTAATGAATTCAGATCAATATGACCATTTAATAATGTTGTATATTTCTGCGATGCAGTTTGTTATGTATATTTTACAATATGATACATTTAAGGTTAAATTACAGATAGTGTATGTACCTCAGATAAATTAAAAAATCATAAAATAACTTGAAGGGAATTATGGATACATTATGCTATTGAGCAGAAAAAAGATTGCTAATATGTATACAATAATCTTTGAATGAAGCCATTCAGAATAGCACCTGATCAATACTAACTTTATTTGTAAAGAAGACCATTATGCCAATTTTAAATATCCGACAGACAATCAATTTACATGTTTGAAGATTCAAGTGCTGACCTATGTTAAAATAGTGCACGTCGAGCAGGTTACCATTGATTGATCGTAGATTAGGATGATGTGTATATTCTTCAGTCTGCCTTGATTAACGTGGGCCTGAAATTACAATACAGCCCATATGTACAGTAAAAGCAAAGAACTGACTTGTGTGATACACTGAAACATTAATCTAAATCTAATCTAAAAATAAATGAGTTAATACTGATGTTACATTTTTCCAGTAATTTTGAACAGTGAGTGTATATATATATGACTATATACTAAATTGACAATAAATGGAGTACTAATAATAATAAAATAACACTACTGTACCTCAATTATAATGTTAGAAAGGTCTCTACTGATTTTAATTCAGAGCAATATTACTGAACATTTTAAATCATCTGCTGTAGTGACGTATTGATTCAATTTATTATGAGCACAGTAAATGTTGACTAAGAAACAAATACTATTTAACAAATTAGCTATTTTATTAGAACTAACAAGCTGCATATGTGGCCTGCCTGGTTCCACAGTACACTATTCAGTCAGTTTGCCTTCCGAACACCAGCCTGTGGTCCCATAAACCCTCAGTCTTTCACAAACCGCTCTGTGTCTCAGATCGATAGAGTCACCTTGGTTAGCTATTTGTAGACCAGTGCTTGGGAAGTGGCTGTTTGTGTGTGTGCACGTGTGTGTTTGTGTGTGTGTTTGTGTGTGTGTGTGTGCGCGAGTGCGTGTGTGTGTGTGCACGTGTGTGTGTGTGTGTGTGTGTGTGTGTGTGTGTGTGTGTGTGTGTGTGCGTGCGTGCGTGCGTGCGTGCGTGTGTGCGTGCGTGTGTGTGCGTGTGTGTGTGTGTGAGAGGCTGAAAAAGCCATAGGGATCAGCATTAGTTACAGAGCCCTTTTTTGCTCCTCTTTAAACTTGATCAAAGGCAACAGTAGTTAAAGCCCATTACGCACGTCCTTCTAAAACCCACTGCCTGAGAGACTGGGACTCACAGTGGGCTGAGGTAAAACCAGCTATTGAAATCAAAATGTTTAGTTTATGGAAAATATTAATGCCTAATAGAGAGAAAGGAATTACTTTCAGGAGAAAAAAGTTTTTAAAGCAGAGTGAGTCCTTGATTCCGATTCACACTTTGAGACGTTAAAGGAGGCGTCAATGCTAGCTAACTGGTTCATCAAAATCACTACACATATTTGTTGTTGTCTGTAGTCATAAAAATATTATTTATTCTTGAGCAGAGTGACTTTGTTTGCCGTTCAACATCATTAGCATTTTCTTAGACAACCAAAAGAATATATATTCTGATGTATACTGTTTCTTGGCAGACAATTTTTTTTTTAAGTTTAATACACATGACATGTATTTTGTATTATAATTATTAGGTTTCTGATTGTGTCAATTTAAATTCCACCTCAGTTTGCTGTGACTCATCTGTAATCTGTTGGTGTGCATATTATCACTTAAGGAAAGCTGATACTGATAATGTCTTTAATACTTATTTGTTCTTCATCCAGGTATTTAGTATACTAAGTATTTAATTGTAAATATATTTTATATTTACTTGTCCATGTTATTTACACTGTTGCAGCACCAAGTGTTTCATGGACTATACTAATTAGAGAACACAGAGGTTAAATTCAATATATTAGTAGTTAAACAGTAGGTTTACTATGGGTTTAATCTGGGTTTTATCTGGGTTTGCTCTGGAGTGGTGAATAAAGCTAGAAAAGGACTGGATGTTGTTATTTTTATCAATTTATCCTTTCAGTTATTACAATAAGCCTATAAAGAATAGTCAAAAGGTCTAGCTTAGTAATTCAACTATTATTGATTGAATTTTTTGTTTATATTTTAATAAAATGTTATTGCATATTCACATGCTTGGCTGATTAATTGGTGAACACAATTTCAATTACCTTATTATTACGTTCCAATTTACCTTATATATTTTATAATATATTTTATTAGAAATAGTTTTATCATTTTTTAAAGCTTTGTTCTCCGTAAAATTATTGGCATAATATGAAGATTGACAAAAAAATATGTAAATTTTATGGACCATTTTAATATAGTTATATTTTTGGAGAACATTCAGCAGTGAAAGTTGGCTGTTTACAAAGCAGAGGCCTTAGATCCGTAGGTGCATTTTGAAGTTTGCTGAACATAAGAGTCTGGTTGCTAATCAGCTGCTGTTGATTGCTTTAGTCTGCTATATTAATTATTATATCCACTTTGTTCAGATCAAAGTTTAACTTTATTCATTACAACTCCATGTCATCAACATAGGTTGCTGACACCTATAATATTTACTATAAAAAATATAGCAAGACCAACTTTAACCTAACCTCACTCACAAAGAAATTACTGCAATCCCTGCACACCAAGAGAAACTAGTCCTGATCTAAAGTGGAATCACTGCACCCCCTGTAGGTCTCGAGGATAACTTCTCTTCCCATCCCCTCTGCCACTCACCCGAAGAGAGAGAGAGAGAAATCCTGACAGTCCTTCTGCGGGCTCGCTCTGTCTGGGTGCTTATGATCCATTTTCTCCAGATTTGAGAAGTTGCTCGCTCAGAGGAAGAGCGCAGTCAATCAATGCTACTGAAATAGCTCTGGTCCATTAGCAGTAACAGGAGCTCTGCCCTTCACTGGGTCTCTGAGCAGGGAACCCATGGCTCCAGTCCCTCAGCTTCACCAGGGGAGCGGCTGAACGCCTTCCTCCTGCCCAACTAACAGATAGTTTTACAGTGTCATATCTGCACATCCCTCCTGTCTCGGTTCATCACCGAGCTTTGAAGCTCCTAGTGTCACTGCCTAAACAGACATGCTGTCGTGCCGAACCAGCCTCTGTTTCCCTTAAAGACCTAATTGTATTAAAAGTCCCCAATCTTTGTCAGGAGGAAATGCGACACCTCAAAGCTGCCTTTGTATCTGTGGGCCGAGCAGTTAGAGAGCGGACCCGGGCAGACCTCAGGCCTCCACCTGGTGAGCATGCCTCTCTTATCCACAGGTTATTACAAACAACATCTGTTCTGGGGTCAGGAGAATATACAGAGTCTAACGTCTTTACTGAAGCTCCTTCTCTCCGGTGTTTGACATGTTTCAGCAGAATGCATGAAATAAATGGCCAATCATTATTGATTATCAATTAAAAAATCATTGCAAATAGCTGTTTCAGACTGAATGGTAATACAGTGATTCATATTTAGTTTACTGATCACATTGATTCATGAAATTAAATGTTTGGAGAGACGTGATGGGTTAGGTTAGGACTGATGTCATGATTGATCTGGACTAATAACAAATTGACTGAATGAGGGGAGGACAGACTTATTGAATAGTGATAGTAATAATAGTATTAATAGGGAGGACTTATTGAATAGTGATAGTAATAATAGTATTAATAAGGAGGACTTATTGAATAGTCATAGTAATAATAGTATTAATAGGGAGGACTTATTGAATAGTCATAGTAATAATAGTATTAATAAGGAGGACTTATTGAATAGTCATAGTAATAATAGTATTAATAAGGAGGACTTATTGAATAGTCATAGTAATAATAGTAATAATAGGGAGGACTTATTGAATAGTGATAGTAATAATAGTAATAATAGGGAGGACTTATTGAATAGTGATAGTAATAATAGTATTAATAGGGAGGACTTATTGAATAGTGATAGTAATAATAGTAATAATAGGGAGGACTTATTAAATAGTGATAGTAATAATAGTATTAATTTTTATTTATCTTGTAATGCCTACAAATTAGCCCATTTAGAAAAGTGATTTTAAAAAGTGGTAAACATTTGAAACACACCACAATATTTTATAGATTTACAGCGTGTAGTGTTAATATTATATACAATATAGTATTATGATACTGTTCGGATTTTGTGTTTGTTTTATCCAGCATTTAACTCTGCAGAATGAAATCAATCAGCTACATTCTCAGCCCTAGTACAACACTCCAGTCTACACCGTACCCATCTGAGTGTTATAAACAGTCTACACCGTACCCATCTGAGTGTTATAAACAGTCTACACCGTACCCATCTGAGTGTTATAAACAGTCTACACCGTACCCATCTGAGTGTTATAAACAGTCTACACCGTACCCATCTGAGTGTTATAAACAGTCTACACCGTACCCATCTGAGTGTTATAAACAGTCTACACCGTACACATCTGAGTGTTATAAACAGTCTACACTGTCCCCATCTGAGTGTTATAAACAGTCTACACCGTACACATCTGAGTGTTATAAACAGTCTACACCGTCCCCATCTGAGCGTTACAAACAGTCTACACCATACTAATCTGAGGTCCCTATCTTGCACCCGGCGCAACACAGCGCAATGCCGCAAAGTGTCTTTGCTGGTTTAAGACCGACGCAGTTGTCAATTTCCCGTCCAGCGCCAGCAACGTTTAAATAGCAAGTGCTGCTGCACCCATATGTGCGCCCATGGGCGTGCTGGTCTAACAGAGAGGTGTGTTTGGGATAATTCTGGGTGTATTGCTATCTTGAGGCATTCGAAAGTGATCGTGCCATTGACCAACATATACCTGGTCTAAAGTCAATGGTGCAGTACGTCATTGTTATTTTAACAGCAAATTAGTCAAATGCACCTATGGCATATGCACAGCGCATGCACACTATGCTTGTTGCGCACACACAGGGAAACAGCAGCACACAAACATGCAAAAGATTACAAATAAAATATGACGGTTCATATCCACCATCATAATAGCAATGTGCGAAAGGTACAAACGCGCCTGGCTCTTAAAGGGAATGGGAGATGAATCTCTGATTGGTTTAATGCATGTTACACCCAAAACACACCTATGAAACACACCTATGAATTAATGAAGAGTGTTATACCCAGTCTACAATGGTCCTACCTGAGTGTTATATCCAGTCTACAATGATCCCAAACTGAGTGTACATCCAGTCTACAATGGTCCTACTTCAGTGTTATGTCCAGTCTACAGTGACCATATCTTGGTGTTATATCCAGTCTACAATGGTACAACCTGAGTGTTATACCCAGTCTACAATGAGCCCACATAAGTGTAATATGCAGTCTACAGTTTTCCTACCTGAGTGTTATACCCAGTCTACAATGAGCCCACATAAGTGTAATATGCAGTCTACAGTTTTCCTACCTGAGTGTTATAACCAGTCTTCACTGATCCTACCTGAGTGTTATATCAAGTCTACAATGATCCTACCTGAGTATTATAACCAGTCTACACTGATGCTTTCTTAGTGTTATATCAAGTCTACAATGATCCTACCTGAGTATTATAACCAGTCTACACTGATGCTTTCTTAGTGTTATATCAAGTCTACACTGATCCTACCTGAGTGTTAAATCCACTCTACAATGATCCTACCTCAGTGTTATGTCCAGTCTATAGTGATCCTATCTTAGTGTTATAACCAGTCTACAATGATACTACCTGATTGTTGTATTCAGTCTACAATGATTCTACATGAGTGTTACTACTAGTCTACACTGCTCCTATCTTTGTATTATATCCATGCTACAAAGATACTACCTGAGTGTTGTATCCAGTCTACAATGATTCAACATTAGTATTATTACCAGTCTACACTGCTTCTGTCTTTGTGTTATATCCAGTCTACAATGATCCTACCTGAGTGTTATTACCAGTCTACACTGATCCTATCTGAGTGTTATAACCAGTCTACAATGATCCTAACTGAGTGTTATTACCAGTCTACACTGATCCTACCTGAGTGTTATTACCAGTCTACACGGATCCTATCATTGTGTTATATCCAGTCTACAATGATCCTACCTGAGTGTTGTATCCAGTCTACAATGATCCTACCTGAGTGTTATTACCAGTCTACACTGATCCTATAATTGTGTTATATCTAGTCTGCAATGATCCTAGCTGAGTATTGTATCCAGTCTACCATGATTGTAAATTAGGGTTATTACCAGTCTACACTGATCCTCTCTTTGTGTTATATCCAGTCTACAATGATCCTATCTTTGTGTTATATCCAGTCTACAATGATCCTACCTGAGTGTTATAACCACTCTACAGTGATACTACCTGAATGTTGTATCCAGTCTACAATGATTCTACATGAGTGTTATTACCCGTCTACCCTGCTCCTATTTTTGTGTTATATCCAGTCTACACCCCAATACGAAAAGCTAACAACAAGGACTTTGGTAATTTGGATAGCTTTCGTCCCATCTCTAATCTTCCGTTCCTCGCCAAAATTTTAGAACAAACAGTGGCTTCTCAACTGCTTTCTCATCTTTCCTCTAATGATCTTTTTGAGCCACTTCAGTCTGGATTTAGTAAACTCCATAGTACTGAAACAGCACTAGTCAAAGTCACTAATGATTCGTTTATGGCTTCTCATTCTGGCCATCTATCCATACTGATTCTTCTTGATCTTAGTGCCGCTTTTGACACTATAGATCATTCTATTTTAATCACCTGCTTAGAGACTATCTTTGGAGTTTCTGGTTCTGCATTAAAGTGGTTTAAGTCCTACCTCTCTGATCGCAAGCAGTTTGTTGTGATGGGTGACTGCAAGTCTGAGGTCGGTGTGGTGCACTCTGGTGTTCCCCAGGGATCAGTTTTGGGCCCTTTACTTTTTAGTATTTACATCTTCCCATTTGGCCAACTTTTAAGAACTCTTGGTCTTAACTTTCATTTTTATGACGATGACACTCAGATCTATATACATTCGAAACCTGATGTCAATTTGCCTGTGTCTTTTCTTTCTCAATGTTTTACTGAGATTAAAAAATGTATGCCTGAAAATTTTCTCTGTCTAAACAGTGACAAGACTGAAGTGATGCTTATTGGTTCATCGGTTGCGTAAGGCAGAATCCATAACATTGAGTGTGGATGGCTCTGCTTTGCAATTCCAAACCAAACTAAAAAACCTGGGGGTGATATTTGACGCCAATTTAACATTTGACCATCATGTTCGTAACACTGTCAAAGCATCATTTTTTATCTCAGAAACATTGCCAAATTACGTTCTATGTTGACTTTCTCTGTGGCTGAAAAGTTAATCAACACTTTTGTTTTTTCACATATTGATTACTGTAATGCCTTGATGGCTGGAGGTTCTAAAGCTACCCTAAGTAAATTACAGTTGGTACAAAATTCAGCTGCTAGAATTCTGACTAGGACCAGTGCAAGGGACCACATTACACCTATCTTGGAAAAATTGCACTGGCTTCCTGTTAGTTTTCGTATTGATTTTAAAATTCTCATGCTCACTTATAAGGCCTTGAATAATTTGGCCCCTCAATATTTGTGTGAGCTTTTAACCCCCTACGCTTCCATACGTGCTCTACGCTCTTCTAAAGCTGGTATTTTAACTGTCCAAACAACATGACTAAAATCCATGGGTGATCAGGCTTTTTCTACTCTGGGTCCTAAATTGTGGAATTACCTGCCCTCTGAGATTAGGAATGCAGAAACCCTTAGTGTTTTCAAATCGTCAGTAAAAACGTACTTTTTTAGGGTAGCTTTTACGTGATTCATGTGATCACTTGACACCATACTTATTTTAATGTTTTTTATTTTTATTGCTTATTTAGTTTTTACTGTCTGGACTGTCATGTGTATCTTTTAATTTTATTATTTTTATGTAAAGCGCTTTGAGAGTTACTTTTAAAGGCGCTATATAAAATAAAGCTTATTATTACTATTATTACAATGATACTACCTGAGTGTTGTATCCAGTCTACAATGATTTTACATGAGTGTTATTACCAGTCTACACTGCTCCTACCTTTGTGTTATATCCAGTCTACAATGGTCCTACCTGAGTGTTATATCTGTGTCTCTGCAGGTATAGAGACATCTTGTATTAATCTGACAGAGATGTCTTGATATTCAGACATTTGCATTACATCTGCATGTCTCAGTCTGGTGAAGCACTGTGAACTCGTATGTTGTTGTAAATGAAAACTTGTGGCTGTAGAGTCTGCAGCTCAGTAGGTAGAGCACACGGTGGGTATAAACCCTGGATCTGAAACTGTAGCATGTTGAATCATAAACATATTTAGTGCAAAGAAACAGTAGTATATTAATTGTGAAGGTACTTTTTGAAGAAACTTACTCATCACTTCTTTGCATTTTATTGGACCTGTAAATCTTTGAAGGCCAGGTTTTAAATCATGAAAATTGTATCCCAAAAGCTTCCTCTGTCATACAGTCTGGCACTATTGTAGTCGAGACAATACTCCTTTTAAAGAGTAAAAACATTTATTATTAGTGAACACAAACCCATACTATATTCATGGTTCAGCACAAACATGTATTATACCTGTGGGCAAAGAACTGTATTTGGCAATAAATATTAGTGGTACGATGCAATTCATGTCTTAATCATTGGCTAAATTGTTAAACGCTCTGACAGGCTACCTACATGTAAAATTTCCTGTTGAACTACCCATCTTTCTTCTTACATCTGAAAGACAACAAATAATGTAACTTAAAATGTAAAGCCTTGTACAGTTACAAAATTTTAAAAACAGTCAGTTTACCTTCACCTTTCCCTAACCTTAACCTCACTAACCTAGCATGTTATGCCTTAACTAAACGTTCCCCAAGTACTTAATTTTGTAACCGATTGGTCAATTCTTGGAAATGTTCCAATAGAACAGTGATTAAATTTGTATGAAAGCTCAAATTTGAATGGCCATTTTGTAAATCTGTCAAATTGCCATTACATACCTTTGCCCATGTATCACCATGAGAATGTGTTGTGTAAGCATGCACTAATCGTTTTATTTTAATAGCTTTTCATATTTAACATGTGTCATGCCAATTTCTTGTTTTTGATCATGCAGAAAAAAACGGGAATACTAGTCACCTGTATTTAAAAACACAAACCCATTCCGGGTGTACTCTCAAATACAAATTTTGGGATCAAATTTTACAGACTCCACTTCACTATTTAGAAGATAAAATGTGTTTCAACTTTCAGTTTTGGATAGTAGTACAGTATGTATGTATACTGTGTTGTAGTTTTGTATTGTTTGGCAATTGTGTCATTGTTGTATTGTTATTAGAGCTACAAACTCTCCATTCCTTCGTTCAGTTCATTCTTTCCAGCCAGTCGTCCATAGATCCTTATTACCTGCCTTTATCCTTTCTGCTGTTGTTCAGTGAAACCTTTACTCATAAAGGCTGATTCGACAATATAATATTGTTTATGCTGGCTCTTGTCTGATACTGAGTTACAGGGCTAAATTGTGTGTTCTTTCCTTATGTGCCATAATTCCTTTACCTTTGTAAACACAGCATTGTCATTCTGCTGAGAGCAACAACAAAGAGATAACGTTATAAGATCACATATTACCTTGTTACTTTTCAGCCCAGGCCTCATGCCTCATATTGTCCAGCAGTGGTGTAGCACAAATTCTGGGCCATGTACATAGGCTGTTTCAGGGCATCGCCCTTTGTTATTCCCAGACTTGAGGGACTTTCTGCACGTTGGGGCCCTATATACTTCGTACCCCTTTTCTCACCAGTCCAACACCCCTGTTGTCAAGAATAGCAGCTACATCACATCTGAAAAGACTACAGCATTGTTGAGGTCTGACTACTGCAGCATTGTTAAGGGGCTACCTAGAAGATCTCTAGTAATTCACTGTGTAATCTCGAAAATCAGAAAGTTTGTTTGTCATTTCTGAACGGATTGAGCTGACATAACAATATTACCACTATCTTCAATGCTATGTTTTCTTTGGCCATCGGCAAAATGTGGCCCACACACCAGGGCTGATTTAATAACTGCATTGGGCTGGTACGTTAGACTGTATTGGAGAAAACATGGTCAGCTGACCTGTTCACACAGTGAAACACAGTGTCTGGACTTTAAAATAATAACAACAAATCTAATTACACTGTAGTTGAGCAATCTGTTTCATGTAATGACTCAACAATACAATTGCCTGGGTTTCATGAACAACTGTAAAGTGTAATTTTAAATGGTAATATAGCAACTTGCTGTAGACACATGGTCCCTCTGGCACACTGGAAACCAGCTTCAATTGTACATTCTCCTAACAAGGACAGCTAACCTCAACTGCAGACTCTGCTAACCAGGAGACATAACATTCACTGTACATGACTGGAAAAATTCAACTGCACCTTCTGCTAACCAGGAAAACCTAGAAAAGCTAGCTTTGATTGTATGTACTGCTAACTTGGCATGCTTGATTATAGATTCTGCTAAATAAGAAAGAAACATTTGATTGTATAAACTTTAAAATGGGAATGCTAGCTTTGATTATACATTCTGCTGACTATGAATACTAGCTTTGATTCTACATTTTGTTAACTAGGAATGGTATCTGCAATAGAGTCAGCAAGCTCATGGCAGATAACATTGTCTGGTTAAGCTACATTAGCAGTGAACCAATGCCACAGTGGCTGGATTAAAACTGATGTGACCCTGTTTTCTACCTAAAGCAGCATTCAATCCCTTTCTTTAAATCAAATGCCTTGTTAGTGCTTGTTTGTCCCTTAACTTTAAATTCGATGAAATGACAAGGGAGTTGGTGCTCTCACATCAGTCAGACAGAGATGAAAGAGCATCACTAATTACTGTAGACTGATTAATGATTGTTGCCTTCAAAGTTATTTTTTATTAATATGAAAACCACAAAAAACCTTGTGAAATATTCTCCCTGGGGACATGATTTAGTAGTTCTGTTGCATCATTGTGAATGTATTCATCTAGCAATGTGAGATTTTGCTAAATTAATGAGTACATGGGATGTACAGTATTTATTTTTTCAAAATGGATTTGATTAATGGTCACATAATGTAGACAGTGTTCAGAACTGTCGTTTAATCAATTTCAATATCAAAACAACAACTTGACTTGGCTAGTGATGTCTTACACATACTACAAACTAATGAAAATGTAAATTGTCAAAATGTATGCAAATTGTTATTGGGAAACTATTTTCTATTTTTTGAAGGCCACATTTTCTTCTTATACACCTATTGATTAGTGCACTAAATAATTGAAATATTTAACCATAGTGTAGGATGACTAAATGACACGTCTCAATCCTCACTGATGCTCCACAAACAGATATACACTGATCTGCACGTCATACAAAAAGCATTGCTAATTATTTTAAGCAACATGCTGATCAATTTTCCTTCATAACTTCATTCAGCATGTAGTTGAATCTGAATCTGACGCTGAATCTGAATCTGAATCTGAATCTGACGCTGAATCTTAATCTGAATCTGAATCTGACGCTGAATCTGAATCTGAATCTGACACTGAATCTGAATCTGAATCTGAATCTGATTCTGAAGTTGTATCTGTCCAATTCACTTCTGGTAATATTGTAAACTATGCTAGTTTCAGATTATCTAGTGGTATTTTAATTGAAATCCTCAAAAAAGAGGAATGAAATGTTCAATTCCTACAAACTATTAAGTGAAGTTCTTATAAAATCTGATGCTCCAAATCATCTGCTTTGTTTCAGCTGTGCCTGTAAACAGTCTGCTGGAACTTACAGTAAGAACATGTAAACAGTCTGCTGGAACTTACAGTAGGAACCTGTAAACAGTCTGCTGGAACTTACAGTAG
>JACXGM010019784.1:0-11159 GCA_016801145.1 Umbra pygmaea | reverse complement strand
TTGTTTCTTAAATCAACCCAATGGAAGTCCTCTGGAATGAGATCACACAAAGCTATCAAACAAATCTGAGATGCGTGAATATTTGCATCAGGAGTGACCTAAAGTAAACCAACATTAAAATTATTATTATTATACAGTTATTATTATACAGTTATTATTATTTCACCAAATAGTGATTTCTGAACTCTTCCTATGTTATAACATATTAATATTGAATATGAAATTATTTTCTTTTTAATTGAGGTCTGACAACACATGTTTTTTTCTTATTTTGCCCAGTTGTCATTTTCTGCAAATAAATGCTCTGAATGACAATATTTTATTTGGAATTTTGGAGAAATGTTGGCAGTAGTTTATAACAAAAACATTAAGTTTACCCAAAACACACATCTATCATTAGTAAAACCAGAGACACAGATGATTTTGTAGTGGTCTATTCATTATTTCCAGAGCTGTATGTATATTTTAAGAATTCCAGTTGAATTGCTAACAAATGAACAATGGAAATAACACCATTGGGCTTTATGGTATTATTGCCAATTTAATACGGCTAAGTGTCATATCCAGACAGTAGGCACTCACTAAAACCCCCAGGCGCTCATGCATATGCATGAGAAAGAAGAAGAACAGCCGTTAGCCCTGTTATATTGGCCGTTCTTATGAACATTAACCAGCATCCATTGTTGAAAGTATATATTTAATGTTGTATCGTGAATGACAGCATGACTTTAACAACTATTAACATTTCTCAAGGCCCGCCCTAAACTTTTAACCGAAACAGAGACTGTGTTGTTTGGTGCTAAACGGATCCCGGTGACATTTCAGGTGGAGAAAAGGCCGGTGGCAGAGTGTGGAGACCACCTGGACTGCCAGGCCTGCCTCTCAGCGCGGGACCCTTACTGCGGCTGGTGTGTTCTGGAGGGAAGGTCAGCAACGTTCCATCCCAATTCTTTACCACAGGAGGAAACGTACTCAGAAGCCCAGAGGCAAATGAGCATTAACTTCTGTACTAACTGGCTGTTGTTCGTCCCCGGGATGGCAGGTGTGGCCAGCGCTCAGAGTGCCGTCGGGGGGCTCTGCCGGGCCATTGGCTGTGGAGCTTTGACCAGCAGCAACAGCAATGTCTCCGTATCCAATCGTTGAGCCTGTATAACATCAGCCGTGGAAAGGACACAGACGTAAGACAGGATTGGAATAGCAGTTTGGGCCTTAAAATGAGATGACACAACCGGTCTGTAAGTGTGTTTTTTACTGTCTCTCCTGTCCGTTCTTTGCAGATCGCTGTGTTAGTGAAGGGGCTGCCCAGTCTAGTGGAAGGCGAGTCATACAGCTGCTTCTACCAGGATGTGGAAAGTCCGGCCACTGTCACAGACACGGGCGTGACCTGCTCCACCCCCGACGCCAGCCGGCTGCCAGCCATTGGCCAGGGAGAAGGTGAGTGACGTCAGTCTGAGACCAGTAGGACACTATGAAGCACAACAATTTCTCTCACCAGTCAGCTACCCTGAAGTGGAGCAATCTGTTAGCCAGCTAGACAACTGTTGGTTTTATCATTTAAAAAGTAGAATTTATTTTGTCCTAAAAAACATAGTTGAAATTCTGGTTCAGCATGTTAATGACTTGATCCCCGATCCCACACTAAGTTAATTCAGTTTGTTTTCCCATCTTCAGACTCCGTCTTGGTCCCCCTGTCCCTTCGCTTTCTCAACGTGACGCTGGCTACTCGCGACTTCACCTTCTTTGACTGTGGCTTAGTCCAACAGCTCTCAGGGCGCATGCCGTGAGTTAACAGCTTTATTTCTGCCCAGAATGCGATTGAATGTATTCGTCCTGTTAACTTCCGGCGTTCTTGTCTCTGTGATTTCAGGTGCAGAGGGTGTGTGAGCAGTCCCTGGGGCTGTAACTGGTGCACTGACCAACACGTGTGCACCCATAAAACCGTGTGCGATCAGGGAGTTACAATTTACAACAAACAGGTAAGGCCACCTACAGGTTATCAGTCAATGTAGCTGCGAATAGTTACCTTTTTACGTAGTATATCTACTGACCAACATGGATGTTTGCTTCATAGTGAAACAGGTCATTTTTAGTTTGCACATGTCTTTGTCTGTGTTGTCATATTTCACCTGTCATATTTAAGTGTATGCTTATTTGCTTTTGGTGCTTTAAAAATAGTTTGTATTTATTTGCATATATTGCTTTTCTGTTCCTTTATTCTACCTTATTTCCTCCCTTTTCTGCTTATGTGTTACCATCTGAAGTTTACACCACAAACGCCCGCTCCCCCAACAACCAAACGCTCTGATAGTGTATCTCCAAGTCCCCCGACTGTTCCCACACCCCCCACAGAGGTGTCAGTGAGGACAGCTCCCCCGATCCCAGCCGGCACAGCTGTGCCCTCAGCCACCACACCTGCCGCACCCTACACGCCCACTGAGCCCCCCCTGGTCCCGGCCACCTTCTCACCAACCGGCACCACGCCCTCCAACACACTGGCCACCCAGGCTACCACAGTGACATCAAAGGTGGCGACCAGTCGGCACGCAGGCTCCGCTGCCGGAGAGATGACAACGGAGGGAGACGGTGGCCTCCCGGTGGAGTCCGATCAGCCCACAGCTCCTAGCGTCAAGCTGCTGGACTGGGCTGAGCCTGGAGCTCCGGCTGGAACAACCGGGCCGACAGAAGTAGAGCTCATTGTCATGGAACCCTCGGATGAAGCCCGCTCATCCGACTCGACCACTTCTGGTGGTGTCCACCTGTTAGTGGACCTGCCCCCCAGCTCTGAGAGGGACGCCGTCCCCCTGGCCCCATCTGAAGGTCCAGACTCGCCCACCTGGACTAGGGAATGGGAGAACGTGGACGGACAAGCAGAAACAGATCCTCCAGCATCTTCCGCCACAGCGCCCTCTGGAGGTGAGGAGTCAAATCAGCCACCCCCATCACGTATCCTACCAGAAGACCCTGGTTCTGATTCTTCCGTTGACTACGAGGGGGATGGCCCTGGGTTTGATCTGCCGGTGAGTGGGGGCTATCGCTGGCAGTCTAGCCAGTGCCTCTGGAGCAACATAAATCATTGAATCGGATGAGTGAATTTGGATTGGCGTTTTTTTATCGGTTGACTATTAGTTTGATTCCAAAATTGTATTCCCTTTATGTCATTCTTTGTCTGATGTGCGCAAACATATCATGGCCACTGTGCTTTATGCTTTAAGTGTCATTGAAGCTGTAAACTCTCAATGCTACGGAGCTCAAACAATCAGAATGTATCTACTGTAAGTCTGCTGTTTATGTGTTTTACGCATTGTTTTTCAGTGTTGTTTTTTTTCACTTCAAGTTCGGGTTACAGACATTTGTAGTGACTTTCAGCTCTGGGATTTGCTGAACAGTTAGCTTTTAAAGTGCCAATCATCAGTTCATACACTAATATTTTACCTTAATAGTACCACGGTAGTAGATGGGTTTGGAGAAAATAGTTTTAAATTCCTAGGGTTGTGGATTCAGGGGACCATCCCTGATGTTAACCTTTTCATTTAAACCATGTTTGGCGCTATATAGTGTAGTGTGCTTACAAACTTTGGACAAAACTAAACTTACATTTGGGGTTCTAATGGGCTACCACATTTGAATGACACTAACAAGGCATTTTTTAGTAATATTCTGCAGCAGTAAATGACAAATACATAAATATTAAATGTGCTATTTGTAGAAAACAGAACTACATTCACTTTTCATGACCAGTTTCCAAAAGCTGTACAACACGTATTTCATAGTATTTTGAGAATCAGAAACAGCCGTTCAGATGGGACAATGATTTCATACACTATGCGGTGCTTTTTTATCCATTTGAACAAGAAATGCAAAGGGAATGTGATGAGCTGTGCTTCCACAGTGTTTGTCAATGGACCAGTTTGTTTGTCTTCACTGGTCTATTTTCAAATTTAAGCATTTTAGGCAATGCATTTGTGTGTAACAAAGTATGGCATAGTGTATGGAAACTTTATCCTGTATACATTTTTTTTCAGATAATATATAAAGAAATACAAATATCAAGAAATACAGTACTTACAGCGTTCGCAGGCTGGTCAATTTAACGAGAAAGTAGTTGCGTTTTTGTGTCTCAAAGTCCACACATAACACCGTTTAAGTAAAGAAAAATGAGAAGTGGCAACTGCAAAAAACCCTTGTATTGATTGGAATTGTTTGTGATATTACCAGACTGTGTTTAGTTTTGTCCTCTGCGTACGTCCTGTAATGTTCGCTGTGTGGTCTGAGCAGGACTGCCCATGTGTGGAGAAGGTTCAGAGCTCCTCTTTACTTCCTGTTGGCGTGGAGCAGAAGATCACTCTGGTGGGACACCACCTTCAGCTCTTCCAGGTGTGTGAGGAAATCCTGCAAAAACAAAATGGCTGATCGTTGAGTTAACCTAAGAATGTTTGTTAAAACGTGCCCTATGTTCATCAATGGACTTTTGCGTCTGCGTGTTTTGCGATCAGGACCTGGACTATGTGTGTGAGCTGACCATCGAGGGTCAGTCAGTGGTCGTGGATGCGTATGTGGAACCTGACGCAACTCAGCCTTCTATGTTCCTCATCACCTGCCAGCTACACCAGGTAAATTACCCCGCGTCAAGTCCTATCGCCGTTCAGTTCAAAAGAGTTCTGATGTACAGTAGCTTTGATGTTTCATGCGTTTTTTTTTAAGAGTGATATTTTTACAAATGCAGTTTTCTGCTGAGTCTGACTTGGTTTTATTGCCGTTGCAGTACGCCTATTCTGCCTTTGTGGAGGAATATGAAGCCATGATCAATGTGAAGAGAAACACCACGCTTCAGATTGATAGTGCTGATGACCTCCATGGTATGATAGAGTAGAAACTAACATCAACTGGTTACCTTCCTGCAAGATCGTTTAACACTTCTTAAAATGTTACAACATATTTGGTTACATTTTCAATTTGAATAACCCTTTAAGGAAATGTTTTCTTTTAGATGGTATGTCTAATTCGGGTTCATTGTGGTTATATCCATTATCTCCCGTTCTCTCTCTGTTCCAGTGAGGTTATTCAACTGCTCTGTGGGCCGCTCAGACTGCAGCCGCTGTCATACGGCCGATCGGAAGTACGGCTGTGTTTGGTGTGGGGGAGTTCACTCCAGATGCAGTTACCACGACTCCTGCACCGATGAAATCAAGGAGTCCTGCCCAGCACCTGTCATCCACACTGTGAGCTCATGACAATTATTTGCGTCCGTCACATTTCATGCGCTTGTGTCTTTAGAAATAGCTTTTCCTCTATGATAGCCTATTCCTCTGTGATAGCCTATTCCTCTGTGATAGTCTATTCCTCTGTGTGATTGCCTGTTCCTCTGTGTGATTGCCTGTTCCTCTGTGTGATTGCCTGTTCCTCTGTGTGATTGCCTGTTCCTCTGTGTGATTGCCTGTTCCTCTGTGTGATTGCCTATTCCTCTGTGTGATTGCCTATTCCTCTGTGTGATTGCCTATTCCTCTGTGTGATTGCCTATTCCTCTGTGTGATTGCCTATTCCTCTGTGTGATTGCCTATTCCTCTGTGTGATTGCCTATTCCTCTGTGATTGCCTCTATTCCTCTGTGATTGCCTCTATTCCTCTGTGATTGCCTCTATTCCTCTGTGATTGCCTCTATTCCTCTGTGATTGCCTCTATTCCTCTGTGATTGCCTCTATTCCTCTGTGACTGTCTGGCAGATCGAACCCCTCTCTGGAGCAGTAGAAGGTGGCACCATGGTTACCATCTCAGGCTCCAATCTTGGTCAGAAATCTGAAGACATCAAGGATTCAGTCACAGTAGCTGGTGTCCCCTGCACTGTCATCAACAGCAGATATGAAATATCTTCTCGGTAATGAACTTCCTATTCAGCTATTATTTCATTTGAGTCTTTAGCTATGACCTTTATCGGGGTCTACATGGCATAGTGGGCTCTGCATTACACGACAGTGAGTCTACGTCATGATAGTCACAGGTTCGAGCCTGACTATGGTTTCTTTGACTTTCCCTGGGCCTCCTGCATGAGACAGCGCAAATTGGCGTAGCACTGCCCAGGATTTGGGTTAGATAAATCAGATGATCTATCCTGCCACGCTGCATTCCAGCGACTCGATGTGTCTAGATGAGATGCCTATGTGTTCAGACGCGGAAGTATAGTCGATGAATGTAATCATCCTGCGCATGATCCGACTAAAGGCTAGACCACAGGTCTATCCAGGGAGCTGCGGACAAGGGAGGATTAGTGGGACTTGGGAGGAGAGAAACATGGGGAGAAAATCATAAATAAAAGACCTTTATTCAGAGTAAACCGTGTATTTCTTCATTGTCTTGTAGGATTGTTTGTGAGACCACAGCGAGTGTGGGGGAGAAGAGTGGTCAGGTCTCAGTCATGGTGAAAGAAGGAGGCTCTGGGCTCTCTGCCCAGAAGTTCAGCTTCCAAGTAAATATAACACACTTCTAAACTCTAACAAGTCTTTCCTCCCCCTCAGATGATACCGTGTTCCTTACTAATGCAGAGGAAGACTGATAAGGTGTTTTTACTTACGCATACAGTACCAGTCAAAGGTTTTACAACAGCCAGGAATTTACATGTGCTTTGATGTGAAATTGATACCTTCCTTCACCAAGGTGGCAATATATTAAATATAAATTATAGTCAAAACATGATTAATTATGGATGAGCTAAAGCTTTCATCATTAGGACACTGAATGGCTGATGAAAATTTGCATTGAATATCTTGTGCCAGGTACCTAAAATGTAGTAAAAATAATAAAATAATTGTCCAAAAGATAAACACAATATTGATCAGTAAACGCTAATAATTATGGGGACTAGATATCAAACATAATATATACAGTCTGTACATGAAAACAGTATGCAGTGCCCACAAAATAATACTTATTATATATAAGAACAGCACTGCCCTGGATTTGGGTCTGATTATTTATCTGGCTCGGGTCTACTGTTGTTGGACGAACCATGTGAGCGTCCCTCACCATCCTGCATCTATCCAATAAGTTGTGTAGCTGGCCATTAGACAGGGTCAGTGGGAGTTGGGCAAGACCAATTGGGAGGGCAGAATCAATAAAGTGGGGGAAAGAAAAGTGTAATAGAATGACCATGGTGGCCAGGGCAGCTTACTATATGCAGTGTTGTGCCTGAATGCGTTCATTGAACGATAGTTCATGAACTCGTTAATTTTTTGGGCGAATGTGAACTGAACGTAGGCTACTGTATTACTGCCTGATGAACGTTACTGTGAACTCGTTCATTCTAGTGTCTGTGAACGGCAGGCTCTCTCAGTTTAACTTTGTTAAAGAGGGTGCCAGATCTCTATAGAGCTTTCTAGGCAAAAACCCGGCTGAAAAACACTGTAAAGAGGCCTTACTATGTAGCGGAAGAAACACCTCTCGTTCTCATCTGGCAAGTGTCAACACCAGCCACCAGTGTCGCGACTCGCATCGCATGCGTCATCAAAACGAAAAGCAGCATGAATGCGACAGCAGCATGTAGGCGAACAAACAGCAAGGATCGGTGGCGTATGATCATTTCAATTAGTTTTATGACATGGACGGTGAGGATGGGAAAATCTTACATTTCTGTACAAACTTTGCCCGCCTTCAAAAAGAGAATCTGCACTGCAGTCACATCCGCAGAAAACCTGAAACCACACATTGATCTGAAGCTAGCCTTTCAAGTATATAGTATATAAATACTATGTAACTTGTTTGTTGAACCTGCCTGGTATGTTTTTCCAGGATTCCAGTATTACTTTTTAGAATGTACATTAAATGGAATTTGAAATGGAAAATTATTAAAGTAGTAAAACATTTGCACCTGAAGGACTACTGTCCTGTTTTTCTTTTAATAATTCCTCATTAAAAAATACCATTCAAGCAGCTCATATTTCCTCATGTTTTTGAGAATATACTGTAGGGGTGAAAGCTGTAGCTCTGCTACTAGTGTGGACTGGATGGACAGCAACAAGCGTTAAAGCAAAAATGGGGAAATGCTGTCCCCTCAATGCTAATGTACTGTAAACCCTGGTTGGATAAGGATTCAGAATTGAACATGAAGAGGATATCTGACGCATAGTTTCAGTGTTAAAACTGATAAAATAATTGCTGTCTTTGGTTCTATATGGGCTGTGGCAATAATTTTGAAAAATAATAGCTTGCAGAAACATATGGAAAAAAGAACTGAAAACTAGTTCATTTTTGCTACTGTGAACTTAGTTCAAAATTTTGAAGTATGAACTATGAACTGAACTAGTTCATTTTAAAATTTGTGAACTGAACTACGAACTAGTTCATGTAGAAAGTGAACTTTCCCAACACTGACCATATGACCTGTCATGACCCTGTACAATCATGTTAGTTAATGTGGTCCATTAAGCAGCCTGATGGTCTGTGAGAAGAAGCTCGTGCACAGTCTGGATGTTTCAGACGGGATGCTCCTGTCCTTGCGGTTTTTAGTGGACTTTAGGGGCTGGAAAAGTCCATGGTTGGATGGCTAGCATCAGCAAATATTCTTTGCCGTTCTGCGACACCTGGAGTTGGATGTGCCTTTCGGGGCTGCAGTTAGGAACCTATGACACGTTCAGCAGAGTGTCCAAACCCCAGCAGTGTCATGCAGTCAGACATTTAATGCTACCTTGGTGAATTTCTAGCAAAAACATTCATCCCTGGGTGTTCAAAAACCATTTGACCGGTAGTGTACATGGACTGTTCTTCACTGATGCTTTTCCCGTTTACCTCAGGACCCAGAAGTTTTGGGCATATCCCCTCAGAAGGGTCCTAAAGCTGGGGGCTCAGTGTTGACTATAAAGGGCCAGAGCCTGAAGACGGGACATTCCAGTGAGGTCAAGGTGCTGATTGGTGGAGTCCAATGCCTCATGTGAGTCTGTTTGTACCTATATGATTCAGTTACCCTGCTCTACTCCGCTGGGACCACAAGCAGATCAGTGGTTGGGGCAGTGGTTGTGGAGTCAGACTTAAAAATCAGAGGTTTGATTCCCTGTGTGCCAAATGTCTCGGTGCCCTTAAGCAAGGCATTTTAGGCTAAGCGGCTTCAGGGGTTGGCTGAAGCAACTCTGGATATGAGCATTTGTAAATGACTTGATATGTAATGCAAAACGTGTCTGCACTGCCTTTTGAGTTGATTTATTTCCTCTGTTAAAGTACTTTAACTGGCTGTTGCAGTAGTTATGATGTTCAATTCCTTGTTTATTTAGCTCCTCTGAGGTGACGGAAGACCAGGTCACATGCACGACCGGTGCCAGCAACAGCACAGGAGACAACGGAATCACTGTCCGATTTGGTGTAGCTGAGCGCCACCTACAGGGCGCAATCTATCATTACACCCCAAACCCTAACATAACCAAAGCCGCACCCCGCAAAAGCTTTCTCAGGTGGGACGCCGCTCACAATGAATTGTGTCAAAAGTCCTGTCAGATCATACAGTGTTCTGCTTAGTAAATTGTTCTTCCTCTCTCTGTAAATTAAGTTAATTTCCACTTCCAAATGAAGTCCTCTCTCTGTGTCCAGTGGTGGTAGAGTGATTCGAGTGTCTGGAGAAAACCTGGATGTAGTACAGGAGCCGCGAATCCGGGTGACCCTTAGTCCCCTGAACTATGTTTTTGCGAGGAAGAAGAGGAGGACCCGGAGGACTGGCGCTGACGAAGAGAACATTCGACACAGCAGGAAAATACGCATGATCCCTGAGCCCGACTGTCCCGAAGACAAACTCTGTGTTGTCAAACAGGTGCACTGAAATTGATCGTCCTGTGCACAGCTTTCTTTGATCATGTATATTACACTGCAATTGCTTACCCTTGATATACAACATCGCAATTATGCCTAATCTCTTTTCCTGACTAATTACTACATTTCTCTCATCCCTCCTTCCAGTTTGAGTCGCGTTGTGTTGTGAGCAGCTCCTCTCTGATTCTGTGCCCTACGCCGGCCGTGGGGCCAGAAGCTCGTCATGCCCAGGTCAAGGTGGACTTCATCCTGGACAACCTGCATTTTGACTTTAACTCCGTGGGCACCGGGGCCTTTACCTATGAGCTGAACCCATTCTTAAGCCCACTGAACAACAATGACCCCAGCAAACCTTACCACCACAAGCCTGGCAGCATAATATCCGTGGAGGTCTGTGCTACACTACATCCCAACTCTTTTGATATTATTTAAAAAATAGTATGATTACTGAATGAAAATATTTTCTTACCTGAAGTGTTATTTCCTTGCCATCTGTGTTCACTGCTCTCTGGTGGAGTTTCCAGCTGACTTGGACACCAATGAAATCAGGCTGTTTTATACTGAAAATACACTGCTGGTTAGTTCACATTTGATGTAGTCATAACTGAAAGGCGAAAGGCTCTGACTAGCAAGCACCATGAGATTATCACCACATCTTTGCAGTCTATGACTTCCGCAGCTCAGTCGTGGCAGCCTAAATTAATAGAAAGCAAGGTAGTCGTTTTTGAAAATGATGTGTAGGTAAACTTATCTTCCACTGTTAATATTTACAATCAGATGCCACTTGTGTATCTGCTGATACAAAAGCTATGAATATATCGAATAACTTGTCGTTTTAACCAGTATCCTACATCTCTGGGCACCGTATCTGGGAAATTTGTAGCATGTTTTTAAAATGTTCTTAGTTATAAATTCTTCATTTGCTGTGGGACTTGGCTGAATTCCTTCCGCAACATTACTCCTCACATCTGTCTTTCTGCTCCACTGCCTCCTCTATGGATTGAGTCAGTTCCCACGTGTGTTTTGTTTACATGAACGTGCAATTCGTGGCTAATTTCCTTGATCTGCTGTTGCAACTTTCATTCCAAAATTAGGTTATTCTCATTCAGTGCAGCTGTCGAAATGATTACATTTAACATAAATATTAAAATACTAGTTTCTCAAGGTAAAGTAAAAATCCAAACCGGTATGTTAAATAATACTGGTAGATCATTTTTAAAGGTATACTGCCCAGCCCTAGGCTGTGCTACCTTTTCTTCCAACTTTTCTCTCGGCTATGCTACCATTTCTCCCGGCTTTGCTACCATTTCTCCCGGCTTTGCTACCATTTCTCCTGCCTGTGGTACCATTTCTCCCGGCTGTGCTACCATTTTTCCC
>JACXGM010019783.1:0-18208 GCA_016801145.1 Umbra pygmaea | reverse complement strand
TGGAATTCTGGGAGTTGTGGTAACTCAAGTTTAGACTGATACAGAAGCCCCCCAGTGGATGCGAAAGGAACTGAAATATACTATCGGCTTTTCTCTGATATATTGAAAAAGAACAGACGTGTATATGACATAAATCATCTATGGTAACGTTTGTAAATGGTATAATATGAAACTGATTTACTGTGGAACACTCCTTTAACAAAACATTGGAGGTGGTGTTGGACTTTCAGAAACGCCCCCATCTCTCCCCCTTGAGATTGAGGACTCAGCTGTTAGTTTGTCTGAATTTTTCAAATTCCTTTGAACCATTTCCTAAGATCTCAAGTGGGAGTAAAACACCACAAGTTAAGGCAGTGGCTGTACTTCTTTTGGCAGCTGAAAACAATAAATATCTCCCAGATATCTAAAATCAGTTCTTTGCATCCTTCTCAACTCCTCCATCGTTGATTGGTTTGGGTCTGCTCACTACAGAATTGAATAACATGGCCAACATCCCTACCTTGAGGCCTGCATGACTGCAGACAACAGTAGTGTACCACCGGTCAATTATGACCAAAAGAATAAATGAGCAAGCCTCTTCTAACTTATTTTCTATATGTGCCTGTTTGTGACATCAAGTCACCTTCAGGCTATTAACTAAAAAGCTGCACTGTACAGTACTCGGTCCATCTCCTTCCACTTATATACAGTATACAGTTATTATTTGAAATAATAGCAAGGTTTTCTAAAAAGTGAGCAAAGCTCACAATCCATGTAGTTAGCTTCCAAATCAAAACATGAACAAAAATCTATCAAATTTGTTATTACGTGAAGAAAAAGGAATGTTAGTGTCACACCTTAGCAGAAACGATGGCCAGGTGTGGCACTGTGCAGGAACATGAAACTGTGACATGGACACTTGAGAGATCTCTATTATTAATTTCAGTTTATTCATAGATATTTGTATTCATTTATGCCAGTAAGTAGGTATTGCTGATGCATGTGTATTATGTATGTGTGGCGCCGTCCTGTTCACCTAAAGATTTCTAATTTGAGTAATCTTAATCAGGTGTGTTTGATGACTGATTACATGCAGCCGGAAACTTAGGTTCTATATCAGGTCGGGTGAACAGAAGGAGGGTGCGGTTCATTTAAGATATTCTGAGGGTTGATTACTACTGTGTTGTACCGATGTCCGGGATCGCTGCTCTTTATGTAAGTCATGAAAAGATTGTGGTTTGTAGTTTGGGAGTGTATGCGTTTGCTCTGTACTAGTATTGTTATTATCCGCATCCACACCACGTTAGAGTGTGAGTATTCTATGCAATATACAGTGCCTTGCGAAAGTATTCGCCCCCTTGAACTTTTCAACCTTTTGCCACATTTCTGACTTCAAACATAAAGATATGAAACTGTAATTTTTTGTGAAGAATCAATAACAAGTGAGACACAATCACTAAGTGGAACGAAATTTATTATTCAGCAGAATGAACTCCACTTTGCTATTATTTTGAACACGCCCCTTTCAATTAATGATTCAATAACACAGAATCAGCAGCATGCGTGTCATGACTGTTGGGTCTGTTGGTTTTCTATTACTCTACTACACCTACTAGTCAATTATTTGCCATGTCGAAATATGATTTTGACCAAAAACAGTAATTGATCTGGTTAGTGAGGTTGGACTGCTATTATCTTGAACACAACTATATATAGTAAATTACACCTACTGTAAATCCATATACACTGCAATCCAAATTATTATGTAAATTGGAATTAGGTGTCAAACATTAAATATTTCATTTTCCAATCAAACTCATGGATGTTATTGTGTCTCCGTGCTCTTTGGATCACTGAAATCAATCTCAGTCACCAGTGATAATTAGATTGCCAGGTGAGCCCAACTAAAGGAAAACTACTTAAGAGTGATGTACCACATTACTAAGCAGGCAACAGGTTTCAAGCAATATGTGAAAGAAAAATGATCTCTCTGCTGTGGAAAAGCTTCAAATAGTGCCTAGGACAAGGTATGAAAACATTAGATATTTCCTGAAACTTAAGCGTGATCATCGTACTCTTAAGAGATTTGTGGCTGATTCACAGCACAGACGGGTTTGTGCAGATTAAGGCATAATGAGGAAGGTTACTACCAGAAAAATTTATTGGATTAAGAGAGCAGCTGCTAAAATGACATTACAAAGCAGCAAACAGTTATTTGAAGTCCCTGGTGCCTCTGGAGTCCTGCACACCTCAAGGTGTAGGATCCTACAAAGGCTTGCAGTTGTGCATAAACCTACTATTCAGCCACCCCTAACCAATGCTCACAAACAGAAACGGATGCAGTGGGCCCAGAAATACCTGAAGACAAATTTTTAAACATTCTTGTTTACTGATGAGTGCCATGCAACCCTGGATATTCCAGAGGGATGAAGTAGTGAATGGTTGGTGGATGGCCACCATGTCCCAATTAGGCTGTGAAGTCAGCAAGGAGGTAGCAGAGTCATGTTTTGGGCCTGAACCATGGGGAGAGAGCTGGTAGGCCCCTTTAAGGTCTCTGAAGGTATAAGATGACCTCGGCAAAATGTATAGTTTCAGACTGACCACTTTCTTCCATGGTACAAAAAGAAGAACCGTGCCTTCAGTAGCAAAATCATCTTCATGCATGACAATGTACCACTTAATGCTGCAAAGAATACCTCTGTGTCATTGGCTGCTATTTGCATAAAAGGAAAGAAACTTCATGGTGTGGCCCCCATCCTCCTCTGACCTCAACCCTATTGAGAACCTTTGGAGCATCCTCAAGCAAAAGTTCTATGAGGGTGGGAGGCAGTTTGCATCAAAACACTGACATTCTGCTTAGAATTCACAAGTTCAATGGATGCAAGAATTATGAAGGTGATATTAAAGAAGGGGTCCTATTTTAACATGTAACTTTCCCTGTTAAGATGTGTTTGATTGAAATAGCTTTTGATTTCAGTAAATATGCCCTCTTAATGCTGCAAATTCAACAAATGACCATTTTCAGTTCTTTACAACTTATAAATGTTTTTGCACCTCTTGTGCATAATACAGTTTTTTTCGATTGCTTACACTCTAAAGTTAGAATTTTCCCACAATTAGCAAAACCTTACACTCAAGGAGCAAAACACTGGCCTAGATTTGCAAAACTGTAAGCACATAGTCAGCTTTACACTTTTTGCAAAACATTACACACAGTTATTTGCAAAACACTAAACACACTTGTATGCATTTGACACAGAAGTCTATCATGATGTAATTTCCTTGCAATTTCAAAGCAAAGGCTTTCAAATGAACACACCCATGAACCAATTGGTTAAACACAGCCACCAGGTGTGCACACACACTGGTGCTTAATTGTAGACACACCAATCAGGTTTAAGCACTATAAAAAGGCAACAGGTAAGTTAATCTGTCTTCAAAATGGACGGTGTCAGAGGAAGAGGGAGAGTGCGGATAAGAGGGGGAATCCGGAGAGAACAAGGTGAAGGTGAAGGTGGAGGTGAACGTGGAGGTGGAAGAGGAAGAGGAAGAGGAAGAGGAAGAGGGAGAGGGAGAGGGAGAGGGAGAGGAAGAGGAAGAACTGGAGGAGTGGTAGGACATGCACAAAGAAGACAACCAAATCTGTGTAACGAAATTCGTGCAACAATTGTGGACCATGTCATAAACCACGGACTAACACTGAGGGAGGCTGGACTGAGAGTACAGCCTAACCTAAGCAGGTACACGGTGGCATCAATAGTTCGGACATTTCGTCAAGAGCACAGGTGAGAAACTTCTCTTCAATCAACAGAAAATCCATTGGACACTGCATGTATCATTTTACAGTAAGCTATGTATTTTGTTTGGCCAACGTAGGATTGAACGTCGTGAGCACCAAGGAGGGAGGGGCCCCATATTCACACAGGAGCAAGAGAGAGAGATCATAAACCTCGTTTTGGCCAATAATGCAATCAGACTTCGAGAAATTCAAGCCCATATTGTCACTGATCACCTCATTTTCAATAATGTCCAACAGGTCTCTCTGTCAACAATAGCCCGTATCCTTAAAAAGCATCAAGTTCTGATGAAACAACTGTATAAAGTGCCATTTGAAAGAAATTCAGACAGGGTGAAGGTCCTGCAGCGTGAATATGTGGTGGTACATTTTGTTCACTGACTGTAGTATTGTGTACTGCACACATAACCTTTTTACTGTACATGTAATGTCACTATATAGCAGACCTGCAGAATATTGATCTACACAATGTGATCTTTTGCTGTATTTCAGAGAGTTTTGCAAATGGATGCAGAGGAAGTCCTGCATGAGTTTATATACATTGATGAGGCTGGATTTAACCTGACAACAGTGCGAAGAAGGGGAAGAAACATCATTGGCCACAGGGCTATTGTCAATGTACCAGGGCAACGTGGGGGTAACATTACCCTTTGTGCTGCCATTACACAGAATGGGGTCATCCACCGACATGCCAACTTGGGTCCTTACAACACTGTCCTCATTCTTACATTTTTAGACAGATTACATGATATTGTCACAGCAGCAAACCAAAGGGACCAGATGCAATACATTGTCGTCTGGGACAATGTAGCTTTCCATCGTTCTGCTCTGGTCCAAAACTGGTTTCATCAACACCCACAATTTACAGTTCAGTATCTTCCACCATACTCCCCCTTCCTAAACCCCATTGAGGAGTTCTTCTCAACATGGCGGTGGAAGGTTTATGATCTCCGGCCCTATGTCCAGATGCCCCTCATTCAAGCTATGGAGGAAGCATGTGATCAAATTGAAGCAGCATCCATACAAGGGTGGATTCGTCACTCCAAAAGATTCTTCCCACGTTGCCTTGCAAATGAAAATATAGCCTGTGATGTTGATGAGGCCCTGTGGCCAGAACCAGCTAGGCGGAGAGATGTTTAAAACTGAACTGGATATGTAATTTGCTACAGTATTTACTGTAAGCTTACAGTACAATGGTACGTTCAGTAATACTGTATGAAAACTGGAAAATGTTTTTTTGGTGAAATGTTTAGTATTGACTGACTTGAGTACATGAAAATAAATAAATATTTTCATTAGTCTGCAAATTTTGTGTCATGTGGTGTTGGTGAATTTATTTTTACAGTTTCTCTGTAAATGCTAAAAGTTTTTTAGGTTGAGCACAGGAGTGTTTAACTGATTGAAAAAGAGTCAAACCATATGATGGTTGTGTTTATGTTATGAAAACAAAATAAGGTTTTTATAAGACATTGAATAGTTTTGACAAAAGTGTTCTATTTTGCAAATGATCTGAAGTGTTGTGCTACTTTGGTGTAGGGTTGTGTTAATTGTGTGTAGTGTTTTGACAAACCGGGCCCTGTTTTTCAAATTGTGCTTAAGCAATCGAAAAAAACTGTAATTTGGAACAGTGCATTTTGAGTTTTTAATTGGTGATTTGTTCAATGACATTCAATTTCTTAAAGGTTGGTGACTTGAAAATTATACTGACTGTCATTTGCATACACAATTTAAGAAAATTTGTGTAAAATATAATTTGCATAATGATGTAGAACACGGTGTATGTTCTATAATTATATCCCTATCCTGCATTATCTTATATGCACACCCCCTATTCATTTTCTAATTGAAGCAGTACACTTCCACTACATTTCATTCTGGGTTGTGTGTAGACAGACGGGGAGACAATATGACAGAGGGGGCAGAGTGCAGACTGGAACCCGAGCCAGGTAAGTCTAACCCTCGCCTCCTCTCTCCTCCAATCACCCACACTTCTCCCTCCCTTCTGTCCGCCTTTGCTCCTTCAGCTGATTCAAAATGGCCCTGAGCCAAAACAGTCTTTCAATGATCACCCATACAGGCCTGAGTGATGTAGAAGGTTTCCCCCCTCCCCCCACACATAGCGAAAAGGATTTTTCAAGTTCAACCATGTAAGTGGTCTGGAACTAATTGAATTAAACATGCGCCTCATGCACAATATGCAGACAGTCTGGGCCATAGACACATTCACTGGGTGGAGGTGATTGAACACAGTGAGGGGTACTCAAATACTACCACGTCCCAGATGAAATGCAGGCGTCCTCTGATGTTGGCTAATATATGGCGACCAGACCGACAACTTCACAGGGTCACAGCTGTGGTTGCCCCTGACCCAACAGCCGCGCTTAGCCACAACATAACCCACCTTAAATCAGCTCCGGCATTCTCTGTAAGCTAGACTCAACCATTAAACTCGCAAATCGTTTTTATTTTGGTGTAATCAGCCACACTTGAAGAATAAAACTGACCCTGTGTAATTGGAAAGTCCTGGGATCTGACAGCCATCCATTGAGATTGATGGTGTTAATCAGTTCAGGGCGGTGGGTCATGTTCAAACTGATCCCAGATTAGCATCTGGTGTTTGACCCTCCTAGGTAGCTCTTGTCACTGAAATCGCTTTGGGCTAGCGGCACTGAGGTAAGCCTTGACAATATGTATAAAACTGATCCTAAATCAGTCATCTGGCTTTTGACCCTACCAGGCAAGTGCTGCTGGTCTGTTCCAACATGTGGGCCAGTCAGACTATTCAATGTCAACGTCTGGGTTTTTATTTGATTCGGCAGCAAGGCGGTGGTCACTAACCCAGTTTACAGAATTGGATGTGTTAAAACTGATCTCAAATTAGCCAGCCAGTGGTTGACCCTTCTGGCCAATGACGCAATTTAGTTGCGTCAGCATCAGCACTAGTGTTGCTCTCTGTGTAGATTGATATTCAGTGTCAGCTCTCTCTATGCTTAGCTCTGTACATTAACATGGGACTAAATCTCATGTCTTTTTCTCTCTATCTCTCTCAAGGAGCCAGGTAGAGTCTTATGTACGGACATATCTTTTCACTCCAGCTGGAAGGACTTCCACTGCGATATCTTCCTCAAGTTGACAAACATTAATTTGCCATAGTTAAGTTTTAGTTTAATAAGTCATTGCTGTCTATTTATAGGCCATCCTAGTAAATTAGTAAGTAAAATAACTGGATGTGTGTGTAGGTGTGTGCGGGGGGTGTTGTACTCAAACACAGATGTTTCTTAATATGCTCTGAGGACATGGCAGGAGTAAACGCGAGACAACTCCCGTGGGTCAAGTCAATAGTTAGCCGGAATGTATGTAGGTAAAGGACTCTGTACTATAAACAAGAAATGTAATGACCACCACACTGTAACATCATACCATACAATCAATTGCAATCTATTCTGTTCACTTCATCATCATTCATTTGAGACTATTGCCATTCATTTGCTGAGTGTGGATATATTTTTTTTGAGTCCAAAAAACTGCCATCTGTTCCACTTCCACATGGGAACTAGAACTTCCAGATGTATTCCTTGAAGTGTTGGTCTTTATTGGCCTGAACAAGGAATAGGAGTAAAGGCAACCTCCCACGGAATAACAAAATACTCCCTGCTGGTTGTCAAGACTTTCATCCCAGAATCCCACTGATCCAGGGTTGACTTACCAATCCCTATCCAACCTCAAACCATTTTTCATCACACCCCCTCATTCAAGCACATTTCCAAACATTAACAACCACCGCATGTTTAAAAAGCACTGATCAATGTGATTTTATCAGCGGAGGCCACTTAGAGAGCATAGCGGATCCCTAAAGAGTCTCAACAGGAACTGTGCTCGATTAAACAATTCACAGAGAGACTAATATACACCCTGCGATGAGGTAAAAATGTTCACTTCAGGTTTCACATCCTCTAACTCCCCACAGGCAACCTAAAGAAAATAATCTTAAGGTTAATTGGTGAAAGATTCAGTGGACAGTATGAACTATGTGTAAATGGTGCATGGTAATAAAATAAACCTTAGAATGTAAATGTATTCAAAATACAGACTTTCCTATATTGCAGTGTTGCAATGTATAGACTAAAAAAATATACAAGCTTTGTTATCTGCGAAAATATACAATATTGGAGACAGCTTGTTGTTTAACTGAAAATGAGGGTTGAGTTAAAGAACTTCTAATCTCTTTTAATGAAGGCAAATTAATGGCATAAAAGGTTGATAATGTTTAATCTAGACGGAAAAAATGTATCCTTCATCAGCTTATTCAATAATATATCAAAGTTGTACAAGACATAGTTGATTTCATACCTTGTCCACACACAGTGACACTTTTACAGTGTTTGGTAAGTTTCTTAAAATGAAGATTCACTTGGGATGTGTTACGCTGTTAGCTTTTCCTGCTACTCCAGACCGGGGTTTCTCAACCTTCTCCTCGGGCCCCCCTGAGACAGGACATGTTTTTGTTTTAACTCTGAAATGGCACACCTGATTCAATTAGTCAAAGGTTAAGACACAAACTGACCCCTCCACCCTCCACTCCACCTTCCGCCCATTCACTATTGCACATTCACGCATGCCTCCGCCATTTGCACTTTACAAAAGCGCCCAAAAGCTGAGGGAGCAAGAATAATTAGACCCTCCGATACACACTTCCAACAAATGTGGAGGAAGTAGACTCCCATAATGCAACGGGTTACTTTTGAGCAAACGTAATTTCGCACAGAAAATGGATAAGCATGCCCAGTGTTATGCGTTTGGTTGACAAATAAATAAAATGAAATATGTTATTATGGTAAGTCAAATATACATTATGGTAAGTTTATCTGTAAAGATAGGAGGGATTTGAAAATTAGAGATCCATTCTTGTTTTATGATTTAACAATGGACCATGAATTGCACCATTCAAGTCAGGAGTACGTACCTCAACATTTTTATAAAAAGATATGTGATAATTTAAATGTGCCTTCTATGCTATGAGAAAAGCTAATGTTTGTGTGCTGATGATTGGTGTAGCAGTCTAACCTCCTCACTCGTACAGTATATGCCCACTGGTGACAGGAACATGTTCCTAGAGGGTGGAAAATAACAGGGTGGACATATTTAGGCTCAGTAACAATAGCTCTCTGATTGAGCAAAATTGTGTTAAAATGATAATTAACACATGACCAGGATTTGTATTTCTCTATCAAACATACACTCACAGCCACTTCATTAGGTACACCTTCCTAGTACCAGGTTGGATCCACCTTTGCCTTCAGAACTGCCTTCATCATGGTAGAGATTCAACAAAGTGCTGGATACATTCCTCAGAGATTTTGGTCCGTATTGACATTATTGCATCATGCAGTTGCTGCAGATTTGTCAGCTACACATCAATGATGCAAATCTCCCATTCCACAAAGTGGAATATAATTATCATAAAGGGATGGATATTGTCAACAACAATACTCAGGTAGGCTGTGGCATTTCAACAATGCTCAATTGGTACTAACGGACCTAAAGTGTGCCAAGAAAATATCCCCTACACCATTACACCACCACCAGCCTGAACTGGTGGATCCATGCTGTCATGTTGTTTACGCCAAATTGTGAGCCGACCATCTGAATGTCGCAGCAGAATTCTAGACTCATCAGACCAGGCAACATTTTTCCAATTTCTTTATTGTCCAATTGTGGTGGACACCAAATCGTCTTGACCATTTCAACGTGGCCGTTGAGTGTATGTTTGAATGATACATTTTTTATATTTTCCTCTATAATTTACGGTAGACATTTATGAGTGAGATATATAGACTGTATAGACAGTACTTAACAAAGAGGAAGAACTTTTCAGCTTCTATGTTGAACATGCTATGTAATAAGTAATGCTATGTAATAAGTAATGCTATGTAATAAGTAATGGACGGCTTGGAGAAGAAAAGCTTGGAGGAAGCATGTGATCTAACTTTGGCTATCCTGTACATGCTGAGGGGTTGGCGACCACACAAAGCTTAAGGGGAATTGGACATGACAAATTTAGAGGGAAGAACAATTCACTATTTTGCATTTACTGAACCCCTAGCCACCCTGGGGAAAGTCACCCTCTGAGTTTCATCAGAAACACATGACCTTAGAGGGCACTCCAAGCGAGGGGGTAGGCTGTAGGTGCTGGGTCAGGATTTACGGAAAGACTTAGTTGACTACTTGAATCAGGTGTGCTATGTCATGGTTAAAACTAAAACTTGGAATGTCTGGGGGTGCCCGATGCAAGGATGGGAACTCCTGTTCTACACTCAATTGTCCTGATCTGTGCGATGCTGTATCTTGATCTGTTCTACATGGTCCTACACAGTGACATTTCTAAACAAGGCACATAGACAGACAATGGTGGGAATTCTTTCAGAACAAGACTGTCAGAAGGCACAGACTGTCAAGTTTCAACCCTGACCCTAAGGAGTGAGATACAAATGTCAGTGCTTTCTCACATGTAGAATGACAGAGAGAGAGAGAAGAAGTTGAGAGAAAATGAGAGAAAGAGAGAGAGAAGACTTAGAGAAACTCCAAATCCTCTTGGGACATGCTGGAATCTGTTATGTAATTGTTCCGTCCAGGAAATGGACTGGGTTCCCACTGGCAGCCACCTCAAACTCCTTTGAGGACATTATCCAGCTCCCGTCCCAAATGCTGGGAATGGATTAGAAAAGGTTGTGCCAAAAGCGTGTGAGGATATTCCTCTAGTCTGAAAATAAAACAATCACTGAAAATACCCAAATTATCTGTCTTTCTGGTGGCTAGGATATAATCCTTTTTTTCTTTTGTGGATTCAGCTAGGACTAGTGACAAATTTGGAATAACTCAGTTTAGGAACTGTTTGAACTGGAAGTAGGTCTGCCAAAGTTCATGGGTC
Organism: Umbra pygmaea; assembly: GCA_016801145.1. Taxonomy (NCBI): domain Eukaryota; kingdom Metazoa; phylum Chordata; class Actinopteri; order Esociformes; family Umbridae; genus Umbra; species Umbra pygmaea. The sequence continues at coordinate 7,505 of JACXGM010019783.1, read as the reverse complement.
AGAGTTCACAGGCATTTACTGTACTGAAGCTAACTTAAGCTAAGTTTTCTGCCAGAGTTTATGGGTCTGAGTTCACAGGCATGTACTGTACTGAAGCTAACTTAAGCTAAGTTGATCTGATGAAGAACCTTTACATATGTAACAGGAACTTCAAAAGAGAAAGTAAATTAAAGAATTAAAGAAACATTACTCTTGAAAACAAAACAAGGATATGCAGTTGATTGTGTACAATGCACCGTGCTTAAATCACCTCACATAGAATTGACTCTATGCTTTACAGGTCTCCTGGATCAAAAGGGGAACCCCATTCCCCAACAAAGAAAAAACTAAAAGAACAAAAACATTTATCTTCCAGCAAAACATTAGCATGTGTTGCTAGTTTCCCTTCTACCCTAGATCATAAGAAAAGCAAAAGCATTTGTGTCTGACAACAACATGAGCTTGCAGTGGAGAACAGTTGTTGTCCTGTGGTAGCTGTGAACTAGCTGACCTGTGCACCATCCCAGATCCAGTGTGGTTGCTGGGATGATGGATGGCCCTTGTGAAAGTCTGCTGGGTGGTGAGAATACCAGAAGGGAATGTCTGGTCTGACACTAACCCTACTCCTCTCCTGGTACATATATGATGCTGAAGCACACACACTTTGTCCCACTGAGGCTGATTACCCTCTGACACTCTAATCCGGTGTACTGTGTGTCTAGATAGGACACCTGGAACACCAGACCAGACCGTGTACAATGTCTCAGCCTAAAATATTAAGCATGGTGTTAAAAGGAAAACTTCCCTTGTAACACCAAGGTGTAAAAAAACACAACAACAGTTTACCAGAACCAAATAAATACATTTCATCACAGAAATTCAGAAAACAACAAAAATTTCAAGGCAGTCTCAACTTTCCCCTAGCAGCTCTGCAGAGCGTTCTTTCCTCAGGATTGCTATGGCTCGTTTGTGAACCAAATGTCTGCTCTACTTGAAGTGGTCTTTGGTTTCTTTTCAGCTGTTGCTGTTCATGTTGTTCTGTTAAAGGGAAGACAAATCTTTGACGATATCTCCTATACACCGTCACTCCCACACAACCGTCCTTCTCTCCCCTCCCACTCTGACGCCCATCGCCCTGTCCCTCTCCACTCACCCCCTCCCTCTGCTCCTTCCTGTGATCGCCCACAGCAACAGCAGCACATTGTCAGGAAGGAAACAGTCTCCCCAGTAACTCAGAAACCTCTATTAAAATGAGTAGTGACTCCAACCACCAATGTCAATAGTTAATAGTATCAGTTCAATGAGAAAGATGTTGCTAGAGGGGGTGAAGGTGTGGCTTATTTTGGCAAACCAGGTCATTCCTACACTGGCGGTTCCATTCAGACCTCACAGGTTTATAAAAAGATATGTAATTATTCAAATGTGCCTTCAATGCTATGAGAAAAGGTCATGTTTGTGTGCTGGTGATTGGTGTAGCAGTCTAACCTCCTCACTCGTACCGTATATGCCCACTGATGACAGGAGCATGTTCCTAGAGGGTGGAACATAATAGGGTGGACATATTTAGGCTGAGTAGCAATAGCTCTCTGAATGAGCAATATTGGGCCCTATTTTAACGATCTAAGGGCATGGCATGAAGCGCATGGTGCAAGTGCGCTTTGGGCGTGTCCAAATCCACTTTTGCTATTTTGAAAGCAGATAAAAGGTTCCATGCGCCGGGCGATTGGTCTAAAAGGGTTGTACTAAGTGTCTTTATTAATTTATCGGCGTGTTTTGGGCGTTACATGCAATAAACCAGTCAGAGATTCATCTCCCATTCCATTTAAGAGCCAGGTGTGTTTGTACCTTTCGCGCATTGCTATTATGATGGCGGATTTCCATCGTAATATTTTATTTGTAATCTTTTGCATGTTTGTGTGCTGCTGCGCTTCCCTGTGTGTGTGCAACAAGCATAGTGTGCACACGCTGTGCCTATGCCATAGGTGCATTGGACTATAAAGTCCAAGGAATTGTCTGTAGACCTCTGACAGGATTGTATCGACGCACAGATTTGGGGAAGGGTACAGAAACATATCTGCAGCATTGAACGTCCAAATGAGCACAGTTGCCTCCATCATCTGTAAATGAATGAACGTTTGGAAATGAAAGTTTGGAACCACCAGGACTCTTTCTAGAGCTGGCCACCTGGCTAAACTGAGGGCCTTAGTCAGGGAGGTGACCAAGAACTCAATGGTCACCAGTGACAGAGCTCCTGCATTTCTCTGTGTAGAGGAGAACCTTCCAGAAGAACAACCATCTCTGTAGTACTTCACCAATAGGGCTGTAAACTGAAAAAAATCGACAGTTACATTGTAAGGTTTACTTAACCTTAGATCTGTAAATCACACATACCGGTAATATTTTTAAGTAAATCTATCAAAACTTTCTATTTTTTTCAGTTTATGTTAGTGGCCAGATGGAAGCATCTCCTCAGTAAAAAAGGCACATGAGAGCCTGTCTGGAGTTTGCCAAAAGGTATTTGAAGGACTCCCAGACCATTAGAAGCAACATTCTCTTGTCTGATCAGAAAATGGCTGTGCGCCGACACTCCCCATCCAACCTGAGGAAGCTTGAGAGGTCCTGCAAAGAATAATGGGAGAAACTGCCCAAAAATAGGCATGCCAAGCTTGTAGCATCATACTCAAAAAAAACTTGAGGCTGTAATTGCTGCCAAAGGTGCTTCAACAAAGTATTGAGCAGAGGCTGTGAATACTTATCTACATGTGCTTTTTTCCAATATGGCTGTAGCTAGATAAGGGTGACTGTGATGCCGAAATCAAATAATCTACGGAGTACACGGCTATACACACTCACTGTGCATTTTATCGTAGCACAACGGAATTGACATTGTTAACATAGATTTAACCTTCACAGGACGATTTCATTACAGCACACTGACGAAGCTATATACAAAGCATACGCCTAGCTCTAAAATCAGTATATAATACTTATGACACTTAGTGGTGAAGACACTCTTAGTAATAATAATTCCAATGCCTGTCAACACCTACTCCACATTCAACAATAATAGGGAATGAATCCACAATGATAAGCACCACCTTCTGGAGCACCAAATGTCTTATAGCCTCCTAGATTACTAAACACCCATTAAGGTGCATAGTAGTTATACATAATCAACCAAGTCATTTAATCAAGTGTCACAGTACAATTAACCCTTAGTGTCCAGTAGGTAGTGCCAACATCCCATAAATTAACTACAAACATACAAAACCAAAATAGTCTACATTACTCAAATCTACAGTACATAACTTAAACCACACAGTATTAGTTTTATGTCACAACATTCCTACTAGTCCCTGGGATGTCGTGACAGATATTGATGTTATATACAGTATGTGATGATGAGTAAGAGTATGAAATATGTAAATTCAATGTTGGGTAATATTTTTTTAAATGTATGTCACATTTATATATGTAATTAACATATATGATCATATATTTTAAAATGTATATGTTACTTCATATATTAGCCATATAATAGATTTCCGTTTGGGATATTACCAGCCAAATCGACATTTTGTTAAATTACACAATATTTTATGTTATTTTTGATTTAAAATGCGACATAGTGGTGTTCTACAAAGTGTTTACTAGAAATCTAGCTTGTCTTCGTGTAAAGGAATTAACGAGACTTACCAACTTTTCCTTGCCTTGCCCAGTGCAACCTCATGTGGATTCTTAAGGCAGGGTTGTCACCCCAAAACGTTTCTTACCAGTGTTTCTTATACTGCTGTTTACATTACACTGTTACATTACAGTATATCATATACATTACACTGTTCATATACTTTTGATATACGTGTATATACATATTCCCTGTTCATATAATGTGGATATCCTTTTCACATTCTGCTCATATCCTGCACCTTAAAAGTAAAAAAATATCAATTTATGTGATTAATGTACAAAAAAGAAATGCACCAACAGGCCAGAAATAAATTCTTGTTTGTTAAAACTTACTTGGCAATAAATATCTTTCTGATTCTGATATGGTCAAATATGACAGCAGTTGTTTACGTGTTATATACTATTTAATGTTAACAATTTATTAAAATCTGGCAACAAGCATTTATATGGACATTTAGCCAAGTACGCTAGCAATTTAACAACACATTTAGCTATATTTTAGAGGTTAAAAAAGGATATTACATGAGAGTGTCAGTCACCCAAGATAAATGTGATGATTTTCAACTTGTTACACACAATTTTGATGCAACATCTTTTATAAATAGAAAACAAAATAACTTGGATTAATGTATTCATTTGGATGAAAATCAGCGAATGTCTAGCTGAAAGGGAATACTAAATAGCGAAACGTAATGTTGTTTTTCAGTGAAAGTACATTTTACTCCTCCAACCGCTAATAGGGTGTGGACGATAATTTATTTATTTTATTTTATTTTATTTAACCTTTATTTAACCAGGTGAGTTGACTAAGAACAATTTCTTATTTACAGCAACGACCTGGGAGCAATTAGGGTAAAGTGTCTTGCCCAAGGACACAACAACATTTGGCTCAGTCGGGAATCGAACTGGCAACCTTCTGACTACAAGTCTCACTCCCTACCCACTGAGCCATCTGCGCAGACGTAATAGGCAGACGTTACCTAGGAATGACCAAAAATGTCACATGTAGGTCCGGTGAGGCTAACAAGATGTAGCCTATTATTTTCTCATTCTCCTCACTTTCACAACAAGTGGCCCAAAAAGAATTGTAGTCAAGGTAAAGAAAATAATCTTAAAACCTTGCTTCCAGCAAGCTATGCCTCCAATCTTCTAGACTTGAGTCTTACCTATACAACTTATTATTTAAAAGGTTGAAAATGTAACCCAACCTGCAATAAACAAGTTCCCATTTGATTCCAGCCAGGGTTCCCTTGATAATGATATTTAAGACTATTTAAGAAACCTTTTTGATCTGTAAACTGGCAAACCTTTGAGACATACAATTTGATTACAAACTCCTTTCCTTCTACAGTGGCCAGTCCCTGTGCATCTACGAACTGAAAGGAAATGATCAGTTCTAACAAATGGCCTAATGTGGAAACAATCTAAGTATAAATGTATCAATTCCACCTGCGTTAACCCCCCCCCCCCCGAGATCCTCGCTGCCAGCCTATTGATCACCAGCCTGGGGAAACTCACCACTGTGATGGAGGACCACACACCACATCACATGCAATCACCCAGACACACCAGCAGCTCATCACTTACTTAGACACCTACAAATGCGCTGGTTTAGGAATGCTTGGTGTGAGCTACTTTTTGTTGTACTGTGGCAATGTGAGTGTTACCTCTGAACTCTAACTTTGCTTCATATTTGGGAGTACTTTGTGAACCATTACTGTGCTTAGTAAATCCTGTTCTTCACCTGCATCTGCCTCCTATCTCATTACTTCAAGGACGCATCTTGGTGTTGTTACAACAAGACTTGGATTGTGGGTTTAATTCCCACGTGGGACCATTAAATCTAAATGTAGGTATATGTTTGCACTATAATTTGTGTTGAATAAAAGTGTGTGCTAAGTTATCAAAATACACCTGGGGTTTAAATTACAAACTACTTCCTACCTAGTACACTAGTATGCTGTCAATGGGGATACAGTGCCTTTCCACAGTGTATACAGTGGGGATACAGTGGCCACGAACAAGATGTTCTAATAAAATGTAACATTCAGATTTGAGAGGTGAATAACAACAGGCAGTGAAGCAGAAAACATATGTAGACTCTCCTCTACTCCATATGTGAACTACGTCTTCTAGGGCCCCAGACTGGGGTCAGAGAAGGTCATGACCTTGGGGTTGCTAAATGAGCGGATGCTAAATGTACCATCACACCTGCTCCAGCCCCACAAGAGACTGCAGCCTGTTATTTTTACTATTATGAGAGAAACTGCTTTTGCGCTTATCTTTCCCTATAAGGGAATTGTTCCAACATATGGTCACACGCTAATCCTAGAACCTAATATCTGTTACCAGGATGTTTAATACTTTATTCTTCTCAAACAAACAAGTGTGATACTTTAGTGTTATTTAAAGATAAGTCCTAGATTAGTAGCGGTGTGTAATTTTACCCCTATTTTGTCACCTCACAATTTGCAATGTCCAATTCATCTAAAACCCCATTTCAGAAAAGTTTGTGACAGTAAAAAAACTACCAAAACAATAATTTACCCTGTAGTATATTCAAAACCCATTATTTATTGTTTTTCTTGGTGAAATTCATATATTTTTTTAAATATACTTTCAAATCGAATGACTGCTACACACTCCAAAAACGTTGGGACAGTTGACTGTTTACCAATGTGTAACATCACCTTTAATTTTAATAAAAATTATTAAGCGTTTGAGCACTGAAGACACCAGTTGGTTAAGTTAAGCAAGCAGAATTATCCATCTACCGAATACTGTTATTTGATTGGTGCATCGACTTCATTCTGTGGCGCATAGGATGATTAGCCTTTTAGTACTTAAGTACAGTATGAAGTAGTTCTACTTTGTTACTATACATCTCTGGTTTTACTTTTCTAGGGTGTTGGGTGGTGCTGAATTGGGTGGGCCGTGACCGGCCTCACACTCCGGTACAGTTGGTGGCGGTGTATGCACCTTCGGTAGGTTGCGATCCGCCATTACCTCGGAGGAGGAGGAGGAGGAGGAGAAGGTCTCACTCTCTCAGTGTAACGTCTATCACACAGGCAACAGGAGCACTGTTAATTAATATGTTTATTTTTGTAGAATATAGACTGCAGAACCTCCAGGGAGGATGGCAAACAGGCAAGGAGTAGGCAGAGAATAGTCAAAGGTACAGGAATGGGTCAAACACCGGCGGAGATACTCAGGAGTGCAAGGGCTAGGCTTGGAGGCAGGTAGGCAGACGGGCGGGATCGGTACACGGAAAATCAGGTTCTCCTCCAGTCAGGGTTTGGCTTCGGAACAGGTACTCAAAACAGGCTTAGTCGTTACTGGGAAGGAATACACAGAGCAGAGGTACCAAAGGGATAATCCAAAAACGAAGTGAACAGTGCAAAAGGGATCCAAAACCAGAAGACCATAGAATAGTTAGATATGTATGCTCAGAATGTAAAGTTACTCACAATACCTTGCAATGAGGAGAAGGATTGTGGGTGCATATATACAGACCAACATGTAGCAGGTGTTGGTAATCAGGGTGTGTTGGATCTAATGATAGGGGTGCGTTCGAGACAATCGGGAATTCAGGATAAGCCAGGAGACCAGAATAAGCTGGGGCTGAGTGAAGACCGACAACGTCACAGGGCCCCCCCCTCAAAGGCCGGCTCCAGACGGCCGGGCCGACCGAACAGCAGGACGCCCCCTAGGGCGCGGAGCAGGGCACTCAGGGTGGTCACGGTGGAAGGCGGAGACGAGATCCGGATCCAAGACGTCGGCGGCCGAGACCCAGGACCGTTCCTCCGGACCGTAGCCCTCCCAGTCCACAAGGTACTGCA
>JACXGM010019782.1:0-18204 GCA_016801145.1 Umbra pygmaea | reverse complement strand
TGTAATCTAATGCTGTACTTGGTCCTGTAGGTACTGTGATTGTACTCTAATGCTTTACTTGGTCTGTAGGAACTGTGATTGTATTCTAATGCTGTACTTGGTCCTGCAGGAACTGTGATTGTAATCTAATGCTGTACTTGGTCCCGTAGGAACTGTGATCTTTATCTAATGCTGTACTTGGTCCTGTAGGAACTGTGATTGTATTCTAATGATGTACTTGGTCTGTAGAAACTGTGGTTGTAATCTAATGCTGGACTTGGTCCTGTAGGAACTGTGATTGTATTCTAATGCTGTACTTGGTCCTGTAGGAACTGTGATTGTAATCTAAGGCTGTACTTGGTCCTCTAGGAACTGTGGTTGTAATCTAATGCTGTGCTTGGTCTGTAGGAACTGTGAATGTAATCTAATGCTATACTTCATCCTGTAGGAACTGTGATTGGAGTCTAATGCTGTACTTGGTCCTGTAGGAACTGTGATTGTAATCTAATGCTGTACTTGGTCCTGTAGGACCTGTGATTGGAATCTAATGCTGTACTTGGTCCTGTAGGAACTGTGATTGTATTCTAATGATGTACTTGGTCTGTAGGAACTGTGGTTGTAATCTAATGCTGTACTGGTTCCTGTAGGAACTGTGATTGTAATTGAATGCTGTACTTGGTCCGATAGGTTTAGTCATCCGGCCAAAGGAACTGGACCTGCTGTTCAACAAATCACAGCCTCTCCAGTTCAACCGCCACATAAATACATTAGAGTCATTTCTGCAAGGTGAGTATTCTTGTTTTCTTGTTAAAAATATTCTTCTTACTTTTACTCTGTGTGACGGATGGTGGAGGAAATGAAGAAGCCAACTGCAGGTTTTTGCATTCCATATTTTTTTCTAAGAGAACGGATAATTCGGATGCCAACCAGCTTATAAAGAACAATTCCGGCGCCATTAGAACCTAGGGGTAATAACACATGGGTACCGAGTTGACCGTTCTTTAGGATTAGTTTTCATGCTAATCGAATGGGCCCTGTTTTAACTCGAACGACTAGTTAGGTTATAACGCTAGTAGTCGGGGCATGAATGAAGTAAAAAGAAATCGTTATTAGATACCACTAACAAGTCTCAAAATAGCACCACATGTCCACAGTAGCATAATGAGGGTCCCTACATGCAAACCGGAGAATTTAGAACTTTGTAAGTATACAGACAGTTCATTAAAAATATAGTTTATAAAGACAGTACCGTTCTTGGCCAGTTGAACCACGAACGCCATCCTTCCCTTGTAGATAGTCACCCATATATTTTAATAAACTTCATGCATTATCGTGTAATTAGATTTCACAAACGTAATTCCTGTCGACCCATTGGGAAACCACGGACCATGGGAGATTCCAAGTCACAGTTCAGCTCATGTAGCACGGCGTTCGTGGTTCGACTGGTCGAGACTGTTTTCCCAAGATGGCGCCTGCCTGTATACGTGAACGGTAATGTCTTTATAAACTACATTTTTAATAAACTTGCAAAGGTCTCAGTGCTTCGGTTTGCATGTAGGGACCCTCATTATGCTACCGTGGAAGTGTGGGGCTATTTTGAGACTTGTTACTGGTATAAAATAGCGATTTCCTTTTACTTTTTACTGTTTTAATTCATGCCCCAACTACTAGCGTTATAAGCTAATTAGTGGTCCCTGACATTTCCATCTTTCTCAAAAAAGTTGCATTCTAGGCCCTTGACCACACATGCCACTTGACCACACAGCTGAGCTCGGCTGACTGTCTGAGCACAACTCTCTACATACATTACGTCTCCCTAGTCTGTGCTTACAAATACTCTTCTATATATAAAATAATACAAATACCCCCCAGGAAGAAAAAGAGTAAGTCGTCCAATCTGCCATTGTCATTTCAGATTACAATGACACGGAGCAGGCGAGAAATGAGGTGTGTGTGTCGGGAAGCTACTTTGACCAGGATGGTGAAGTGGGTGAGCAGAGGAAGGTGTGTCAGTTTAAGAGGAGCTCGCTGAGCCTCTGTTCTGGCCTGTCTGACTCCACCTTTGGCTACGCTGAGGGAAAGCCCTGCATCCTTCTCAAGATGAACAGGGTACTTTTTTACATTTTACATTATACTTTTTTGCTACATTTCTCTACACTTTTATTTCTATTTATTTCACTTTTGTTTAACCAGTTGAGATAGTGTACTATAACTGTTATTCACACTGGGAACAGTAGTTACATCAAATAAAAATAAATAAGTACGTAAAAACTTACATATAAAACGCTAATCAGATAAATACAAATGATGCAATATACACAACATATATTATTAGGCAGTTTAATCTACAGTATTCAAGATTTGAGACTTGATTTGATATAATTGATCATCCTTGATTTGACAGCTGTTTAGTCAGTTCAGTATTAGCAGCCTCAAGTTTACAAATGAGACCTACATACATCTGGTTAAATAAATGTTAAATAAAATACAATACCAGTCAAACGTTTACCCAGTGTGTTATATTATATTACCTACATCCTGAAACCATTGATTGTGCTCTATAAATAGACATGCATCAATGGTGTATACAGACTTTAGCCATGGTATATTTACCATTTACCACACATTTGATGTGTCTCGTTGCTATTATAAACCAGTTGCAACATCTTAGTAATATCCATGGTATACATCCAGCTAGTCAGCTAATGTGAAGTAAATGTAAAGATGTCCCTAGTGTCACAAACTTTGACATTAGCAAACATGTATCCTATAAATTTTATTTATTTTTATTTAACCTTTATTTAACCAGGTAAGTTGACTAAGAACAATTTCTTATTTACAGCAACGACCTGGGAGCAATTAGGGTAAAGTGTCTTGCCCAAGGACACAACGACATTTGGCTCAGACGGGAATCGAACTGGCAACCTTCTGACTACAAGTCTGACTCCCTACCCACTGAGCCATCTGCGCTTAGTGATGTAGAAAGTATAACAGTATATAATGTAGTTTCTAGAGTCTTACACTTAAGCATACTGTGTCCCATGTGTTTCCTTTATGATATAGTTACAAACTAATGTGCCGGTTTGTTACTAGTCTCTATTGGTGTCTCTGTACTTTTCCCCTCTCTTTCTTGGTCGACTGTAAGCTTACTCCTAAGTGATAACTCTGAATTAGCAGTCTGATTGGGGTTCTGTGTGTTTTTGATTGGTTAATTGGTATTCCGTTCACAGATCATTGGGCTGAAGCCACGTGGAGAACCTTATGTGAACTGCACTGCAAAGGTAAATGTTTTGATTCCTCTAGGTTTGGTTTTGTCTGTGTGTTTTCCGTGAAGTACTCTGGTTACATTAGTCGTTTTTGCTACTTATTGTTTATGTTAATATTTGTCTTCTTTTTTTCCTGATTTGGTTGGATTTTGTTTTTCTGCATGCTTCCAGTTGAAGCTGTAGGGTAAGCGTAGCAATGTGTAAGTGTTTAAGTATGTAAGTAATTACCTCGTGGAAATAACTTACATTATTGTAACAATTTAAACCGGCCCTCCCCTGCCCCTCCCCCTATTAGATTCCCAATCCTTTCCTTCTCTTGGTCCTGTTAATAGAAACCCAGAACCTTCCGGTGTCATTACGAGAACGTTCCATTCAGTTGGACCCCTGTCAGTCCCTAGGAAGTGTAGCTGTTGGTTGATGTAAACAGCTAGTAGTGTCCCATTACTGTGTCAGCAGCAGGCTTATATTCAGTACTCAGATCATTTATTATTCTTACATACTCATGTGTCCTTGTTCCTGAGAAGATAGGACATTTGTAGAAATATATTTAAAAGCTGGGTTTAATCTAACGGTTGATTTGGGATGGGATATGACATACATGTTCAAATACATTAAAAAAGATTTCATCCTCTTTTTTTTTCCGCGTTCAGTTGTGATATGGCCTAGAAGTAAAATGAGCTAAATTGGGTCACAAATCCACACACAATATCCCTGAAATTAGTCCTTGTTTTTAAGAAAATAAGTGACATCTCACACAAGTTTTGAGGAACATTTTTAGCACCACTTTCGTTACCAGTGGACAAACATCATGAATGTTTTACATCTGCTCAGCAAATCACATGATAAATTGCATGGATTTTAGTGGTTATCATTGTTTTGGAATGCAAACACTTCTCTGTACCCATACACTCTTAGAAAAAAGGATTCCAAATTAGATCTTTGTCTATCCCTATTTAAGAACGCTTTTGTGGTTCCCTCGAGAATTAGTACCCCTCTGGGTACTGTAGAATCCTCAGTGGAAAGGATTATATATAAGGATTCTATGTACCCAAAAATGGTTCTCAGAAGGTTCTCATTGGAACCAAAAAGGGTTCATCTGGGAGTCATAAAAGGTTTCTCTTATGGGGCCCACTTAGGAACCCTGTTTGGATATTTTGTTCTGAGTGTACACTACCATTATCTGTTAGGTCCCTAAGTTAAGAAGTGCACATATGAAGTCAATATTCAACCAGAAAGACAAGGTGTGGTTTGCATAAACGGTGACTACATTGTACGCGGCAAGGCTGTGGCTAGTCGCCGTGCCAACATGATGACGGCACACAGCTCCGCTCCAGAAGGTTATGACGTTTCTCTGCCGGGGGACAAACTAATGTTCATATGGGTTAAGGTTACTTCTGGCCTCTTGGTGGCATCAGCTGGATGTGTTCAATGCACACGGCGGGGTCCAAGTTTACACTGTAGCTGCTCACCAAGATGACGTTGGATGTCACAACAGTCGGCCTAGTTACAATTTTGACTGGAATCGGTTTGACACTTTATAGCAAGACTTGAAAATGACTGTCTAGCAATGATCACCAATCAACAGAGTTTAAAGGGAGAATATGGGCTAATAATGTTCAAACCAGTTATTAAAAAAGATATGCCCAAAAATACTCACAGCTGTGGTTGCTCAGGAGGTTGAAAACTTATATAATGAAGAGACAGCATTTTGTTTTCATATTTTAGAAACATTTTAGAATTTTACTTCCACTTTGACATTGAGAGGTATGTTTACTATAAAATGAAGACAATTGAATCTTTTTAATCTCATTTTGTAATGAAAACTTGTAGGGGGATGAAGACTTTCCAAATGTATTGTACATCCGCTTCGTTTCTGTAACTATTCTGTCTTGTTCTTTCTAACCTTCTCCACCTTCAGAGGGAAAAGCCCATAACCATACAGTACTTCCCCAATGAGGGCCGCTTCGACAAAATGTATTTCCCGTACTACGGCAACAAGCTGCATGTAGGTTTGGGTAAACAGTCTACAGTTGTGGTCAAATGTTTTGGGTAAACAGTCTACAGTCGTGGTCAAAAGTTTTGGGTAAACAGTCTACAGTTGTGGTCAAAAGTTTTGGGTAAACAATCTACAGTTGTGGTCAAACGTTTTGGGTAAACAGTCTACAGTTGTGGTCAAAAGTTTGAGAATAACACAAATACTAATTTCACAGAGTCTGCTGCCTCAGTGTTGATGATGGCAATTTACATATACTCCAGAATGTCATGAAGAGTGATCAGATTAAGTCCCTCTTTGACATGCAAATTAACTTAATCTCCAGAAAACATTTCCACTGCATTTCAGCCCTGCCACAAAAGGACCAGCTGCCATCATGTCAGTGATTGTCTCGTTAACACAGGTGAGAGTGTTGACAAGGACAAGGCTGGAGATCACTCTGTCATGTTGATTGAGTTAGAATAATAGACTGGAAGCTTTAAAAGGAGGGTGGTGCTTGAAATCATTGTTCTTCCTCTGTCAACCATGGTTACCTGCAAGGAATAATGCCATCATCATTGGTTTGCACAAAAAGGGCTTCACAGGCAAGAATATTGCTGCTAGTAAGATTGTATCTAAATCAACCATTTATCGGATCATCAAGATCTTCAAGGAGAGAAGTTCAATTGTTGTGAAGAAGGCATCAGGGCCACCAAGAACCAGCAAGCGCCAGGACGTCTCCTGAAGGAGATTCAGCAGAGCTTGCTTAGAAATGTCAGCAGGCAGGTGAGAGTGCATCTGCACACACAGTGAGGTGAAGAACTTTGGAGGAATGCCTGGTGTCAAGAAGGGCAGCAAAGAAGCCAATTCTCTCCAGGAAAAACATCAGGGACACATTGATATTCTGCAAAAGGTACAGGGATTGGACTGCTGAGGACTGGAGTAAAGTCATTTTCTCTAAAGAATCCCCTTTCTAATCTTTTGGGCCATTCGGAAAACAACCAGATCAGTCCAGTGTCATGCCAATAGTAAAGCATCCTGAGACCATTCATGTGTGGGGTTGGTTCTCAGCCAAGTGAGTGGTCTCAATCACAATATTGCCTAAGAACACAGCCATGAATAAAGAATGCTACCAACACATCCTCCGAGAGCAACTTCTCCCAACCATCCATGAACAGTTTGGTGATGACCAATGCCTTTTCCAGCATGATGGAGCACCTTGTCATAAGGTAGAACTAAGTGGCTCGGGGAACAAAACATCGAGATTTTGGGTCCATGGCCAGGAAACTCCCCAGACCTTAATCCCACTGAGAACTTAGGTTTAATCCTCGAGGCGAGAAGACAAACAAAAACTCACAAATTCTAATGAACTCCAAGCATTGATCATGCAAGAATGGGCTGCCATCAGTCAGGATGTGGCCCAGAAGTTAATTGACAGCATGCCAGGGTGGATTGCAGAGGTCTTGAAAACGAAGGGTCAACACTGCAAATACACTGCCTTGCGAAAGTATTTGGCCCCTTGAACATTTCGACCTTTTGCCACATTTCAGGCTTCATACATAAAGATATAAAACTGTAAATTTTTGTAGGAAGAAGCAACACAAGTGGGACACAATCATGAAGTGGAACGAAATTTATTGGATATTTCAAACTTTTTTCACAAATAAAAAACTGACAAATTGGGCGAGCAAAATTATTCAGCCTCTTTACTTTCAGTGCAACAAACTCTCTCCAGAAGTTCAGTGAGGATCTCTGAATGATCCAATGTTGACCTAAATGACTAATGATGATAAATAGAATCCACCTGTGTGTAATCAAGTCTCTGTATAAATGCACCTGCTCTGTAATAGTCTCAGAGGTCCGTTGAAAGCACAGAGAGCATCATGAAGAACAAGGAACACACCAGGCAGGTCCAAGATACTGTTGTGGAGAAGTTTAAAGCCGGAGTTGGATACAGAAAGATTCCCCAAGCTTTAAACATCCCAAGGAGCAATGTGCAAGCGATAATATTGAAATGGAAGGAGTATCAGACCACTGCAAGTCTACCAAGACCCGCCCATCCCTCTAAACTTTCAGCTCATACAAGGAGAAGACTGATCAGAGATGCAGCCAAGAGGCCCATGATCACTCGGGATGAACTGCAGAGATCTACAGCTGAGGTGGGCGAGTCTGTCCATAGGACAACAATCAGTCATATACTGCACAAATCTGGCCTTTATGGAAGAGTGCCAAGAAGGAAGCCATTTCTGAAAGATATAAAAAAAGCCATAAAAAGTGTTGTTTAAAGTTTGCCATCCAGGTGTTATAATGGCCAAGTCAAAGTCCAGACCTGAATCCAATCAAGAATCTGTGGAAAGAACTAAAAACTGCTGTTCACAAACGCTCTTCATCCAACCTCGCTGAGCTCGAGTTGATTTGCAAGGAGGAATGGGCAAATATTTCAGTCTCTCGATGTGCAAAACTGATAGAGACAAACCCCAAGCGACCTCCAGCTGTAATCGCAGCAAAAGGTGGCGCTACAAAGTATTAACTTAAGTTTTGCACGCCCAATTTTTCAGTTTTTTACATGAAAAAAAAGTTTGAAATATCCAATAAATTTCATTCCACTTCATGATTGTGTCCCACTTGTTGTTGATTCTTCACAAAAAATTACAGTTTCATATTTTTATGTTTTAAGCCTGAAATGTGGCAAAAGGTTGAAAAGTTCAAGGGGGCCGAACACTTTCGCAAGGCACTGTATTGTGTCATTCTCAGAACTTTTCACCACGACTGTACTTTTGTCAATTACTGTTGTCTTGTCATGTCAGCTGTCTTTCTTTGTCAATTTCTGTGTTGTTGCTGGTTGGTGCTTGACGGAAAACCATTATTTTACAAATTGCAGTGTGCCTCAAGAACTTGTAAGACTTTGGATGGATGCAGAGTTGTAAAAACTCCAAAGTAAAAGTACTTTTCTGAGTTCAGAGTTAACAAATCTTTGGAAGTTCCTAAATAAGAGCAAACTGACCAGATAAAGGATAGAATTAAACATTATTATTGAGCAACTAGTTCATTATGAACTCCCTTTCCTGGTAATTTAAGTGCTTTTACTTTGTACTTTTTATGGATGGACATGTGGTGCATAATTGAACAGTCCAACGTGTTTCTGCTTGTCTCTCTGACCTCCTCGTCTGTCTTCAGGAAAGGTACGTTCAGCCTCTGGTCGCCGTGAAGCTGCTGCTGAGAAAAGAGGACTACAACACGGAGCTAACCATCGAGTGCCGGATCGAGGGCTCTAACCTGCGCAACAACGACGACCGAGACAAGTTCTTGGGCCGGGTGACATTCCGGGTCACCGTCAAAGAATAGGAAGCAGTGGTGAGAAGGTTATTTTGAAGAAATGTGGGTCTGACCTTCCCACGGTTGATTCCTGTAACAAAAAGACGGGCCTAATTCCAAACCAATCCTTCCACCCTTGCTCCATTTCCAGACATTTCAATCTGGTCTTTTTCCATGTCATCTTGGTAGTTCATTGATTGGCCAGATAGTCTAAGCACAGTTTTGTTACTTGTCTCTGGTTAAGCCGGATGGAGAAGGAAACAAACCAGCAGTTCTGTGAACTCTCAATAATGGATTTGAATTCCTTTCTGAAAAGTTCTTGTTAACTCTTAAGTGTTGGATATGCATAAGTGTGTTAGATCAGTGTTTTTCAACCCTCTCCTCGGGGCACACCAGGCGTTCCACAGTTTAGCTGTAGCCGCTGAACTAGCTCACCGTATATATTAGTCAAGGGACTGATAATTAGCAGATGAGTTGAATCAGGTGTGCTAGCTCAGAAATAGATCAAATACATGGAACGACTGGTGTTCCCCAAGAAGAGGGTTGAAAAACACTGTGTTAAGTAGTTTACATATCATAGCTGATAGATAGTTCTCCATTCCTGTCAGGGCCTGGGCAGGGTGTAGTGTTGGGGGTTGAGGGACCGGTTTGGGATTACACCAAATTAGGATAGGACAGTGATGTCATAAATGTTCAACTATCACCTGGGAAAAAAACAGTAATCCTGCCAAATTTAACGGAACATCTAGTTCCTGTGTTTACTACTACGTTTACTCTCGTATGCCCTCATCTCTGTCCTATCCTTTATATTCTAGCAGGAGTCTTGCCATGACTAGCCAACCTAATTGCCAACCGAAACGCCACCTAACCGCCATTAGACTCTCCTATTTGTCTGCTGTTGTTGTTTGACCCAGTAGCCTACACTAGTGTTATTCTGGGATCAGATTTGTGTTTGGGTTTGGAGCTTATATGTGGTGAGATTAACCTTATATCAGTGCTTAGTGCGAAGGGTTGATCAACAGTTATTAGCCTCTTTCTGTGTTTACTTTCAGTCATACACTGTCAATGCAAACCGGTTTACAGTTGACCTCTCATCCGAAAACAGGACTAATAATTATTCCTCAAAATCACACGTGGACCATTAACTCATTGTGTCAAACACAGAATAGATACCCCAAAGCAGTCTATTTAATCTGAGCTCCCCTTTTCATATTGGGACCATCTTTTGTCGATATGCTGTTTCTGCTTCCCAACCCAGTCTTGTGCTGTCTGTCTGTCCGTCCGTCCGCATGTCTGCGTGTCTGTTTACCCTGTACACGTCCAATGTGGGCTGGTTCAAAATGCTGCTGTTCGTCACTTAGGTGCGTGCTACACACTGATGGTGGACGTGGTTAGCTATCCTCCCACATACACGCACACACGCACACACTCACACACTCACACACCGCCTCAACACACAACCCGAACACAATGTAAAGCGTTCGGAAGCGCGAGAGGAAGCGCTGTGTAAATGCAATCCATTGTGTCTATGTACTGTATATCTACTGTATAGCCTTGTATGTATACCTATACTTGGGTATGAATGCTTGTTTGTTTCTATATACACTCTATCATATCTATCTAGCTACGATCTACCAGTCTGTACGTCTGTCTTTGTACGTCTTTCTTAATGTATATATTTAATGGATCACACACTGTATTTTTTCTGTCACAGAACACAATGTCTGAGCACTGTAAAGAATAAATAATTTAATCAAAGATTTACAGGATATGACCATATTAACGCTATGTTTATACAGTCTGAAATGGAACCTACATGTTAAAGGAACAACTTGTACACATCTACAGGATGCCTTAAGATCTGTGCAGTAATTGTGGATTAAAAGGTGATTTTGGAGAAAAAAACGAACCTGTTATCTGATGTGTTATTATTTATCAGAACTGGTCTGAATTAATGTTGAATGCACTTACCTCAGGAGGAGGTTTTCAAAGGACTTGATATTCCTACAGTTTCTGTTGACCTCTAATAAAATAGTGATATTCTCATTCATCTTAATTTAAATGAAGATATTAATGCATTAATAACTTCTACTTATATTGTTAAGAATTCATTGTAAACAGATCCTGTTTTCTGAACTGTACTTGTTAGGTTTTCTGAATAAATTGCAATTAAACACATCCTCTCATTAGGTACACCTTCCTAGTAGCGGGTTGGACCCTTTTTTGCCTTCAGAACTGCCTTAATTATTCATGGCATAGATTCAACAATTCTTTTAGTTTTTTTGTGATTTATTTTTACAGATTTTCCTCCCTTCCAAATTTCCACTAACCCTGGGTTGTTCCCAGGTCCACAACTCCGTCGACAGATCTGTGGTATGACGAGGGGCGAGCACATGGTTCATCCAACCACATGTCGCCCAGCTGCCGATTCTTTTTGCACTGTTCATCGAACATGGTAGCCTTTAGTCAGATCATGCACGGGATGATTACGTTCACCGAATATACTTCCGTGATTGAATTTACAGGCGCCTGATCTGAAGACAATGAGTCGCTGGAGAGCAATGTGGCAGGATAGATAATCTGACTTATCTAAACCAAATCCTGAGCAGCACTAGGCCAATTTGCACTGCCTCGTGCAGGAGGCTCAGGGAACGTCAGAGAACCCATGTTCAGGCTCGAACCCATGACCATCATAATGTAGACAGCAATGCAGCGACTTAGCCCACTATTCCACGTGGCCCCCTGGTGCATTATTCTGCTGGAACCCGGTTTTGTCTTCTGCTGCTGTAGCCCATCTGCTTCAAGACTCCATGTGTTTTGCATTCAGATACGCTCTTCTGCATACCTTAGTTGAAACACATAGTTATTTGAGTTAGTGCCTTTCTATCAGCCAGCCCCATTTTAACCATTCTCCTCATCTGCCATCAACAATGCATTTTTGGCCAGAGAACTGTTGCTCACTGGATATTTTCTCTTTCTCAGACCATTCTCTGTAAACCGTAGATATGGTTGAGAGAAAGTCCCAGTAAATCAGCATTTTCTGAAATACTCAAACCAGCCTGTCTGGCACCAACAACGATACACTCTAAAAACAAATGGTGCTAAATAGCACTAAAAGAGGTTCATGGCTTGTAATCATAGGGGAACCACTTTAAGTGCTATATAGCACCTATCTTTAAAAATGGTGCTATGTAGAACCATAAGAGGTTCCATATAGCATCTTAACCACCCCAAAGAACCGCTGTAGAACTCCTGAAGAACCAAACTGGGCTTAACAGGTTCTTTAAATGGGTATGGTGCTATATAGCACTACTAATTCTTCAGCGGTTCTTTGGGGTGGTTAATGTGCTACATGGCACCTCTTATGGTTCTACATAGCGCCAATTTTAAAGATAGGTGCCCTATAGCACTTAAAGTGGTTCCCCTATGATTACAAGCCATGAACCACTTTTAGTGCTATTTAGCACCATTTGTTTTTAGAGTGTACCACATTCAAAGTTAAACTTATTTCACCTTTATTCCCCATTTTGCTGCTTAGTTTGAACTTCAGCACATCATCTTGACCATGTCTACATGCCCAAATGCATTGACTAGCTGCCATTTGATTTGATTGGCTGATATGCAAATTATATTTGCATTAACAAGTGGTTGAACAGTAGTACCTAGTGAAGCGGCCGGTGAGTGTTTTATAGCTAATGTGACAAGCATGTGTGGTATTCTACTTCGGCCACCAGGGGTCAGCATTATAACATCAGAGACCCATAATGAATCAGAGTCAGTCCATGCTTGCTTTAACCAGTCTATGGCTGATGACGCTAACAGTAGCGAGATTAAGCATAGAAGTAAATAAATTAAATGTATTTTATATAGCCCGTTTTACATCAGTAGATGTCACAAAGTGTTTAAACGGATACCCAGCCTCAAAAACCCAAAGAGCAAGCAACAACTAGTTGATGCACATGGAAATTGCCTGAGAGAAAAGAAATCGCCAATTGCTTCTTTATCATTCTATATTTTTTCTTTATATGTCTTTTGTTGTTGGTAGCTATGAATTCATTGTTAAATGTAAATAACATATTTTATACTGTACATGTTCTTCCTGCTTGTGTTTATGCTCTTTGAAAAAAAAGATGTTCCTTAAAAAACACATTGGCAGGCTTTTAGTGAACGTAGTTTATTCAAATGAGCCCCTGGCAGAACACACTCATTTAAACAATGACTGTGACCTATATGTTGCTAGCTTCTGTCCTATATTTGTTTATCCACACATAGGATAGTGACATAGTTTCTCTATTCTAAACTGTCTGTTACACAACGATGTGTTAAATCAGAACATTGGACAGTACTGCATGGCAACCTGTATGTGGCGGGAGAAGATTAACAAGGTGATGCAGAAATGTAATCAGATCAACATGGAGCGACATAAAAACCAGCATGTTCGTCATTTAAATTATGTTCAATTATGTTTTATGATCAGGAATTTTTACATTTCAAATCAACCAGGAGTGTCCCTCAACTGGTTAGCTATGCTCAAGTTATAACTCTAGGTTGTGGCAATGTCTTAAAGGAGAGCTGTCCTTCACCACCAATAGCTGTCAATACCTGAGTACACACTCTTTAACAGATAATCTCTAACTTTATCTCTCGTAGGTTCACCTACCTTCGTCACACCCTCAGCCGCCCTTAAGCCCTTCCCTTTAAAGTTTGCCTCTGATGCAGCTGTTAAATGTCAGGGATGTCCCATCACTCATGCTGATTTCACTCAAAAACATTTTGTAGAAATGCTTTTCTCTTTGTCAACGTCTTTCTCTGCATCATCACTCCAATTGTTTTGCTCTCCTTCACCTGGCACTTTCCTGAAGTTGTCATCTAAACCAACATGACTAAAAATCTTATTTGCACTTTTTCTCCCCAGTAGCTACAGTAGAAACAGTTATCTGTATATTTTACTCCTGAGTCTTACCTTTAGGTTCTGGGAGATTAAAGGTTGATTTAAGTACGCTGTGGGTAAGGCCGCTTATCAACTTATCCGCTAATAGTAGCAAGTTGAAATCTGCCTTGGGCCAAATAGGCTGTCTGTGATCTCCACCTAATGGGATTACTGAAGCCAATAGTTTTCCTTAAAGACGGCAGCAGTGGGGTCCGCGTGTCATAGTGGTCTAAGTCGCTGCCTTGCAGGACAAGATACATCGGTCAGGGAGTTGCTGAGCTGCCGACAAGGCAGGGTTAGTGTGAAAATTGAAGAAGACCAATTGGTAGGGGAGAAAAATGTGGATAACTCAACACAAAATGGCTGGATGGAACACTGTACATCATGGAGGGTTACAGGGAGGTGTGGTCTGCGTGGGGGTGTATGGAATAGGGGCAATTTATGTTTGGTTCAAAAAACCCAGAAGTTGTACAATTCAAGACAATTATACCTCAAAGGGACAATCCAGGCTTAAAAAGCAATTTCATCTTTTAGAGCAGTGTTTCTCAAATGGGGTACGTGTACCCCTAGGGGTACTTTGGAGTACTGCAGGGGGTACATTAGATTTTTGCAAGAACGCTAATTCAAAAATATGTCATGCATAAATCCTAAAATAATTATACTATAATAATAAATGAACTAAGTGATGGATGCTAAACATTTGAAATGTAGTGAATCTATCACTACCGGTGCTGTATTGTACCTCTTTATATAGACTTTGTTTTCTACCAAAAATGAGCAAAATGAATAAAACTTTCTGTACAAAGTACAATAGCAAAATATCTATAAAGGTCAGCAAGAAATAAGACAAGGTGTAAAAGACACATTTTTATTTAGCCAGTAATTCAGAATTCAATCAAGTTCCTGATATATATCTGACATTTCTACTGTAGAATATGTTGTTTACCTCTCATTTTATATTTACATGTATATTTATCATATTTATATAGTATATATCAAATATTTACTGTAAAAACATAACACTGGCCAGGGTCTGGATGACAGTTTAAAATTATATTAAATAATGATTTGCCCTGAGACAAAAAGTAATGGAATGTTGTTTTGTTTGTCAAATGTTTTGAAAGCTAGATACCTAGCAAATTGGAGTCTAACTTCCAACAAATCAAATCAATGGAAGCAATTTACCAGTTAAAGTTGCCCACACATATCTCAGAAAGAAGATACCTAAAAAATTTAAATAAACAACATTTTTTTAGGGGGTGGCAAGATATTCCTGGTACAGGAACACCTCGGCCTTTCTAGCCCAACTCGATAAAATATTTAGCGTAAAATATCCAATGCCTTTCCTTTATACATTTCGTTTAACAAACCAGGGCATAGAACATTGACAGGACACAAGAGTTAAGGGTTATTCTGTTTGGCTAGCAGCTAATTTGTGGATGTCTCTCTTTCCAGCACATACATACTGATTCAAATTCATAAACTCTTTCTTAAAATAAACCTATTATATTGAACGTAAAGTCCATATGCTCTACATCAAGTGATCGACTTCACTGGGTTCAAATCTGAACCTATCATTGAAGGTCAGCAGTTATTACATCATTTCTTTAGAAATAATGTCCGTCAAAAGAATGATCAATTGTACGTAGTTGCTCTTAGTGTACTCACCACACTGGTGGAATTTGTTATATTTCAGAAAACATCCTTTTAACTTGAATGCCGAAAGGAAATGGTGTGGGTGTGTTTGTTTGTGTGTGTGTTTGCGAGTGTGCATTTGAAAGGGGGCATATCATGCTCCATCGTGGCCAATGCCCAACATTCTTGACCCAAACTATCATTGCAGTTTCCATTATACTAATCTCTCTCATTCAATTTGTGTGCCAACACAATTCCCTGGTTATACTTCATTATATGCAACTCCTGTTGGCCAGAAGGGCACAAATTCATCAAAAGTAACGTATGAGAGAAGCTGCAATCTGTAGAAACAATACCAATCATAGCAAAGCCACCTTTACCCTTCAATTTGGTCCAAATTGCTAAAACCAGGGAGCAATTAACCAGTTCCGAGGAAGGATATATAAATCCTGGTCTCACTTGCTGCTCTCTTGAATTATACAGTACGTTACTGCATTTTTGTTCAATTAGAATTTTTTGTGAAAGAATTTTGCAAAAATGATTAAAATCAGTTGATGTATTGTTGGCATCAACATGTATGCATGAGCCAGTTCGTCTGCTCACAACAGGGTGCACGTGCCGGACTTTCCCTCCCCGTCGCCGCCGCCGACAGACTCCTTCCTGTTGGGGTCGTTGAGCTCATCGAACAGTCCGGTTGAGATCATTTCATCCTGCCACTGAATGGCCACGGCTCCCGTGTTGATCTCCTTAAAGAACTTCTCGTCCTTTTCATCGAACACGATGCCCTTGATATCAGAGAACTCAGCGATGTCTCCCGTGTCCTTGGCGTAAACCACGTTGGGCTTGGGCACCCAAGGGGGATCAGTCAGACCCGCTTCCAGACGGGGGAAGTTGATGGATTTGAACCATGGATGCTTTCGGGGGTCCTCGCCTCCTCCCCTGTGGAGTAAAATATTGAGACACCTCCACTCAATGATGCTGGCAGGTGAAGGCTAACTGGCGAACTTACTGATGAACATTGTTGACTCAACAACAGTCAGTTAAAATACCAAATACAATACTGTTTTCTGAGTAATACATCAAGCCAATTGTTTGTGTAGTTCATTGAATTCTATTGATACTGCTTTGATCAATTATAGTTGACTGACAAACTAATAGGATATAGATGGAACAAGATTCCATAAATCTATACCATAGGTTGTGGTTAGTTAAATTTAAATTCTTGTAATTTTGGGAAGTATTCTGAAATTCAATTGCCTATAATGCTTTTGTAGTTTGTACAATTATGTTATTTTTCCTTAAATGTTTCCTACATGTTTCCTTGACAGCGTGTTGCCATAGCAGTAGATCGGAACCAAACCTTTGATCCTGTGTTACATGACAAACTGTAGTAAGCAATTTGGTTTGCTGGACCACCAATTTACTGGAACTTGTAAAGGCACTAATCACAACCCATTCAGCTAGCAAAATTGCCATTATGAAGGCCAGCGTAGGTGTTAATTTATTTTAAATTCCAGTCAATTCAAAGTGTAAACCATATTCCAATTACACATTTTGCTTAATGAAATGGAGTGCAGAGATTTGGAATTTCAGTGTCCTACACGAAAACACAAGATATTAATTAAATAGATCCCAGCCCCAACTTGACTGGGTCAGGACAAATAACATTTGAGATGTTACTTTTACTCTGAATAAAATGTTGTTCTTACTTGCAGCCAAGGCGTTCATCAATATTCTTCTTGAGGAACTCCTGGATGATGGCCTTGGTGGGTGCGTCAAAGTTCTTGTGCTCCCAGGGGGGCTCCTCCTTGCGGATGCGACGTTGCACCTCATCTTTATCCACCTTTTGCTTCCCAGCATCGGGACCTTTGAATGGGGTGTAAGCTGCCACCATCTCATAGATACTGCAGCCCATGGCCCACCAGTCCACAGATGTTCTGTACTGGACTTCGTTCAGGATCTCAGGGGCCATATAGGCTCCTGTTCCAGCCTGGGAGGAAGGGAGAAAGATGGGGGAGACAATTAGGGGACAGTTCATTTTATTGAATGTTTGGAAAATGAAAATGTTTAGAGGAAGGTTCATCATACAGTATGTTTGAAATATACCAGAAGCCACCTCAAACTCTGGGAAACATGGAGTTTGATTTGAATAAAAATTCTGACATCTGTATAGATTTAAAGTTGCTCTAAATTCCAAAGTGCTTAGTGTGTGTAAATACTTAAGACTGAGAAATACATTTATTTGCTTAAAACAACACAAATTCAAAATGCAGAAATATCTGGCAATCTGTTTGGATGTTGAGGATCTTTGTCAGGAATCTCAAGCTACTATTTTTATTAACAACACAAAGCCTGTTTTGTTTTGCCGCCTTGTTCTGTACACACTTTGTGACTACGGTACACACTTTGTGACTATGATACACACTTTGTGACTATGGTACACACTTTGTGACTATGGGACACACTTTGTGACTATGGGACACACTTTGTGACTATGGGACACACTTTGTGACTATGGGACACACTTTGTGACTATGGACACACTTTGTGACTATGGACACACTTTGTGACTATGGGACACACTTTGTGACTATGGGACACACTTTGTGACTATGGGACACACTTTGTGACTATGGGACACACTTTGTGACTATGGACACACTTTGTGACTATGGGACACACTTTGTGACTATGGTACACACTTTGTGACTATGGGACACACTTTGTGACTATGGGACACACTTTGTGACTATGGGACACACTTTGTGACTATGGTACACACTTTGTGACTATGGACACACTTTGTGACTATGGGACACACTTTGTGACTATGGACACACTTTGTGACTATGGGACACACTTTGTGACTATGGTACACACTTTGTGACTATGGTACACACTATGGACTATGGTGATACTATTGTGCTCAAGGTGTGAGCCCTAAACTGAACGCTCTAAACGCTGTGTCCTGTAGCTTCCTGACGCTTAACGCTGTGTCCTGTAGCTTCCTGACGTTTAACGCTGTGTCCTGTAGCTTCCTGACTCAATGCTGTGTCCTGTAGCTTCCTGACTCTTAACGCTGTGTCCTGTAGCTTCCTGAATCTTAA
>JACXGM010019781.1:0-18209 GCA_016801145.1 Umbra pygmaea | reverse complement strand
TTGGGAGTGGCTTCGTAGAGCACTGAAGCAAGTGCATTCTGGGAGTTGTTGTATTTCATCCAATTTCACCCAAACTACATTTTCTGGCTTTTCTTGAACCAGAAGGCACCAACTTATAAACTTTATAACATTTCTAATACATAAAAGACCCATTTCAAATATATATTAATCTGTCCAGCGGTGAAGTATTCCTTTAAGGCTGCTATCGAAGCATCCTGGGCCTCCATCACACCTCAGCAGTGCCACAGGCTGATTGCCTCCATGCCACGCCGCATTGAAAGCAGTCATTTCTGCAAAAGGATTGCCGACAAAGTATTGAGTGCAAAACTGAACATAATTATTGGAAGGTTGACTTTTTCTTTTTTTTTGTATTACAAACACTTCTTTTATTGGTCAGATGAAATATGCTAATTCTTTGAGATAGGAATGTTGGGTTTTCATGAGCTGTATGCCAAAATCATCAGTATTAAAACAATAAATACCCTGAAATATTTCAGTTGGTGTGCAATGAACCTAAAATATATGAAAGTTTAATTTTTATAATTACATTATGGAAAATAATGAACTTAATCACAATATGCTAATTTTTTTAGAAGGACCTCTATGTTTGAGCATTACAAGAAGACATTATCTTAAAAAGATGAAAACAGTGGGGGTGGAAGAGCTGCTCATAACAAGCTGCTTATAAAGGTGAGTTGAAAACCAGCTTTCTGGTGTAAGAGTCACACAAAATGTACACAAAGTTTTACATTGCATAAAAAGACTTTCGGGGTTATAAGATAGATAGACGCTATGGCCATATTTAGTTACTGAGTATTAACTACTGTATCGTAGCTAGCTACTGAAGTCCTTTGTTTCTGAATATGCATTTTTAATAAAAAGCCTGCAGTGTTTACTACTCCAGCTCTGGCATAAAAATGTTTTTCAAAACTTGAGAATGTCAACACCTGCGTTTCACCATTTGCATGACATCTACTTTATCTAGCTATGTAACTAACGTTAGCTCTCTGGGACTGGTAGCACGCTATTATAATGAATAGAAACCTAGGAATAACAGAGAGCACCGCAGTTTTGGGGCGAAACCATTAACCTTCGAAAGGTTGTTGAGATAAGTTTCTTCTTTGTTGTATGTTGTCGAATTAATATGGTTTCTCCAGTCAGGAGAAAGCTATTATGAGAAGGTATATGACCGATTTAGGCAAAGCATGCGAATCATTTAAATGACGAGCCAGCAAGCTGCCAGCCTGTGCACAAGCTAGCATATGACAAGCAGCAGTACGCACTGTCATATTATTATGCGCGCCAATATCAACAGGATTTATTTAATGAAATGGTACATATTGGTAATTGTTTGGAGATCAAACATTAAATGGTTACTTTGAGGGTGACCAGCACAATACTTCATTTAAATGTTTCAATTTGATTAGAAAGCAATGTCTATTAAGTAAAGGAACACTTCTAAATGTATCTTATTTTCTATTTTGCCTGCAGCATTTTTACGTGCGCATGATAGACTGTGCATAATTAAGTCTGCAGTAGAATCACGACAAGCAGATCAAACGACTGAATTGTAGAAATGCCAAGAATCCTGGCTCTCAAGTTGCTAAAAATAATTATTTAAAAGTAATATGAATTGCATAATACACCTGACCTAAATGCAACAAAAAGAGACTGTGGAAATTTACATTTATCTAATACTGATCACAAAAACATTAGTTTCAGTAAACAACACTGCAAGGACACAAATAAAAATATCCTAAATAACACTCAGAAACAGACAAAGCTGATAAGCTAACTAACGAACAAATTAGCTGAGTTGATTTGAGTTAAGCCTACGGAGCAACCGCAATCACCTGTTATTACTGTACAGTAATCTGCCAGCAATTGTTAAGTAGTTAAGTTGCTCAGAAAAGCGCTTATGGTTTCCTTCAACAAAATACAAAATAATAAAATTAGCATGACTCACAATTTTTTAAGTCCTTGGAAAATCAGATTTCAGACTTTGTAAGACAATTTTATGCCTTAAATTCTGGAAAATGAAATTAAGACTATTTAAGACTTTTTAAGGACCCGCGGGTACCCTGCTTTGAGTGTCTTTGAAGTCTGGTTTTAAGCACAATCCATGCAGGAAAATGTAGATTTTACAATTCAGCCATAGAAATAGAAAAAGTTGTATCGGTATTGGCAAATTTTTCCCACTCAAAATCGGTATCGGATTTAAAAATCTCATATTGGTCGGGCTCTACATTTGGGTACAGTGTACTACAACAGTGGTTGTCAAACCTCTCCTGGGGGACCCCTAGTCATGCCATAAATTATATGTAGCACAGAGTTAGAACACCTGAATCAACTTTTCAACTACTCATCAAGACCTTACCTGCTTCAATGAGCTAGATCAGGGCTAAAAGAAAACACTTGAGATGCCTGGGGGTCCCTGTGGAGAGGTTTTAAAACTACTGACCTAAAGTACTAGTCTAGCATATACTGTACATTTACCACATTCTGGATTTACATGTGCCTCTCACATTACCTCGTCTGCCATAGTAAGGGTAATCTCCAGCAGTAAATGTGTTTGAGACGCACTCCTGTTCTCAGGGTCCTGCTCTGCTGGAATTTCTAAGAGTTCCAGCAGTCATCTCCTGCAAAGAAAAACGAAGGTTAGAACCTCCAGGTTAGGCAATGGCAACACACACCTTTCCCACTCCCCTTTTTCAGAGGCCATTGGATTGTTTCTCAAACATAAACAAATATATTAAGGGCCTTAAAGTAAATACAGGAAAAGCAACAGGAAGAGCAACACTTAGCCTGGTTACCATTTTATTGTACAGGCCTGAGGCAGAGCTACACTCAGTCTGATTACCACTACTGCTTTGCACAGGTCACCTGGAACTGGAAGGTAGGGCATCAGTGTTAGGTAGTAGTAGGAATGCCAGACATTGCTGAGGTCATTGGTGACACCTGTCATTTAGAATGCTGATGGTGATGCTCTGCAATCTTTTTGTTTCCTTGTTAGCCTTGTCCTCTTAGCCAGCCTATATGGAGGAGACATCATAACATTTATTTAGCAATTAATACATTCCATTTGAAAGCTTGGGCCTAGTAAACTTTCAGCTTTGCTTCAATATGGTAAATTCATAGGAAAACACACAACAGTGCAACACTGCATCCTCAACAACACAAAATGCAAACACCCATATTCAATTGAAGTAACTATCAGAAATGATCAGGGTGGGAAATTAACACCCGCCGCCCGCCAATGGCGGGTAGATTTTTACATTGGCGGGTAACATTTCCCTACCTACCAGCCACTCTGGCGGGTTAATTTTACAACATATAATACGTTTTTTTTACTACTTTAAACATTACTTGTTTCGGTTTGGAGATAAATGCGTTTGACAAAAATGCGGAAGCTTACTCATTAACAAAGAAAGATGCTCTTCTGTCGAGGTGCATATTTGATTGGTTTTCACGGAGCTAGTCTGTGAGAACTCCAGCCTTTAGCTGCGGTACCTTAAACATAGTGCGGTACCTTAAACATAGTGCGGTACAGAAGAAAAACAAATCAATTTAGTTCCAAGTATTAAGCCCGAGTAAACTAGATTAAGTCAATATAGAAATATGTCAAATAAAAAATGTGTATAATTACAGATATGGGGAAGTTGATGTGATTATGATACGATTTTATGTTATCAAAAAAGAAAATCACACACATACAGCACGGAATTCTAAACGCTCATTTGATAATTCAGCTGTCACTCAAATCGCTCGTTTAGTCTGCGATAATGATTGGATTCTGATCGATTCCCTGCTGTGCCAAATGTTGTTGTATTTGGGCAAGGCACTTCACCCTAAATTGCTCCAGGAAGAATGCCCCTGTGCCTAATGTACTGTAAATCACTCTGGATAAGACTGTCTGCTAAATGACTAAAATGTAAATCATTTAACCAATGCATCAATATTTTAATTAGCAATCTCAGAAGTTTTCTAAACAGATTATTAGAAAATCAATTTACAAATGTTTAAATATTGTGGCGTTCGTCAGGTGTTACAACAGCAAAGTTTTACACCTCTCAAAGTTGATACTGCCTACTGTTGCATGAGTGATTTAAAAGTAGCTGACTAAAATATGGTAGTAGGACATACAATTAGCAAACTGATAAGCACAATTTGTCAATCATCTAAAAATTATTAATCTCAGACTTGTCTTAACTAAATGTCCCTTTAGTAATTGACCTATATTAATAACACATGTATTCACAGTGAATTAAATGTGTTGAAGCAATATAGAATATGCTAGTGTGTTTTCTTTTATGGATTTGGATTTGGGAAAAAGTGGCTGGTTAAAATTTTGGCATTAACAAAAAAGTTAATTTCCCACCCTGGAAATGATCATCAAAAAAGCATAATCTGTAAACTTGTATACTGTAAACTTCCCTATCTTTGTCACCATTACAAAAATCCTTGTTGACTAGAAGACAAGCATGCATACTAGTACTAATAATATAGCTAGTTAAAATTGTAGGTTGGTTATTCACACAGCTAGTCTATACAGTAGTTAACTAACTAGACGTAGCTAGCTAGTTAACGTAGCTTTGTACAGTAATGTAACTGTACAGTAGCTGTCAACATTATTCAGTTTCCTAGCAGAATTTTCCAACAACCATTAGACTTTATTTAGTAACAAACAGAAACAGCACTCACCTGTATTTAGCTTGCATGCCTGTTAAGACGCTCTGCAAACGTGGACGGTCTTCCCCTAATCGCTTCACTGCTTAGGGACATTTTAACAGCAGTTAAGTTGCCTCAATGAAAGCTAAATGAAAGCAACCTGTAAGACAGCTCCTCCACTTTCCCCTGCAACCATTTGCAGTGCTTGTTTTCAAATTCCATAAGTGAAAAACTGAGAATGAAAAAAGCGAGCATTTCAGTTAATTTCACCAAGGTTGAAAAAACAGAAAACGAGGTCTTATTGGTTATCCGTCATCCTATTTAAGGTGGGGTAACCAATGAACGAACCATACACGGTTCTGATCCACTGAGTAGCTAGCTAGAAAACACTTGATTTACTAATAAAGCATACAGTACCAATCGCTGGTTAACTAGCTAGTAACATGGCAACAATGCTTAATTTTAGTCAGACACGAGACGGAAAAGTATATTTCTCAAACGTTACTTCGACACAAAAAATGCTGTTTCAACTGCTAAAATCATTAGTTTCGTGGCAAAGCTGGGTCAAACGTAATTATAGCTACTTAGATAGTAAATTCGGGCAAATGGCTTGCTATCTTACTTAACGCTTATCATTTTGTAAGTAGTGGAAACTTTCTGCGTAGTTACAATGCCAAGATCACACTTAGGCGGGTATCAAAACAGGAAGTGACATAAATCCTAAGGCAAATCCCCGATTGGCTGGAACAGAGTCAGATATGATTTCAAGAAGGTTAGCAAAGAGATTGAACATTTACAAATCGTTTCACACGAATCAGGAGGAATATTTGCGTCAAAATTTTGTAAACAAACAGGAACCGTTCCACAAACTTATTTAGCGATCCACAAATAAGGGACATTCCAAAAACTCAGTTTTTCACTTTGTATTGATTATGTCACACACAAATATATCTTTACGTTATGGAAATTGTTTGCAGATTTTAATATATACTTGTGGATAACATTTTTTTATTTACAGATCATAACATATTTGTTTGTGAATTTAAAATGTGTTTGTTTGCAGACTGTTTCCTATTTACAGATTATGAGGTATTTGTTTGTAGATTTTTTGTCATTTGTAAATATTTAGCGGAAAAAAACATTGCTAAACTTGAGTCAAAATGTTAAAAAAACAAATAGTAACCGATCCACACACATTACATGATCCACAAATACAAAAAGTACAATTTTTTTTTCACAGATAGTGATTTATATTTGTGAATTGTGTTTAATATTTATAGATCATGAGACATTTGTTTGTGGATAGTGATTTATATTTGTGGATTATGTTTTACATTTGTAGATCATGAGACATTTGTTTGTGGATCTTACTTTTATTTGTGCATCGTGTTCTCTATTTACAAATTGTAGAATTTATTTGTGACTTGTAGTCTGCACATTTGCAATATTTTTGAAGCAAATCTATCTCCATAGGAGACCTCTGGTGGTCGAGGTGGAGTGGAGACCTCTCGTGGTCGAGGAGGAGCGGGAGTGACCTCTGGTGCTCCGGAGACTTGAGCGACCTCTGGTGGTCCGGAGACTTTAGCGACCTATGGTGGTCCGGAGACTTAAGCGACCTCTGGTGGTCCGGAGATTTGAGTGACCTCTTGTGGTCCGGAGACATGAGCAACCTCTTGTGGTCCGGAGACTTGAGCGACCTCTGGTGGTCCGGAGACTTGAGCGACCTCTGGTGGTCCGGAGACTTGAGGGACATCTGGTGGTCCGGAGATTTGAGCAACCTCTGGTGGTCAAGGGAGAGTGACCTCTTGTGGTCGTGGAACTTGTGCAACCTCTTCTGGTCGGGGAACTTGAGCAACCTGTTTTGGTCATGGAGCTTGCGCGACCTCTTCTGGTCGTGGAACGAGAACGACCTCTACTGGTCGTGGAACTTGGGCGATCCCGGACGGTCGTGGAACTTGGGCGACCTCGGATGGTCGTGGAAATTGAGCAACCTCTGGTGGTCGGGAGACCTGACGGAGGGGTCCAACCCGACCCATAGTGGTCCTGACCTTATACATCAGGGTCTTTCCCGGAAATTGAAGGGCCGAGAATGGAAAGAGAGTGGACTGAGGTGCTACGGCTGCTTCCATTTGGGTCAGGAGTTGAGGTGAATGGGTCAGCACCAGTTTCAACAAAAACTTCCCAGCATCCTCATTGAGTGACCCAAAACCCCCTCTCCAAGCAAAAAACTGCCGACACACTTCTGGGTATTCGCCTGCTGAGGTACTACTTTGTTTAAGCCAATCCCGATAGTCCTGATCCACATGGACCAAATGTCATGGATGGATGGTGAGGTGGACCGGGGCTGAGGGGAGATTGTAACCTTCTTGGGAGGTTCCTTTATTGAACTAAGACTGGTGTCCATTATAGAACCTGAGCTGGTTGCCTTTTCGTCCGTCTTGGGACCGGAAACTTCAGCCATCTTGGGACTCGGGCTGGCTTGGCCATCTTGGGACATGGGCTGGCTTCGGCCATCTTGGGACATGGGCTGGCTTTGGCCATCTTGGGACATGGGCTGGCTTTGGCCATCTTGGGACACAGGCTGGCTTTGGCCATCTTGGGACACGGGCTGGCTTCGGCCATCTTGGGACACGGGCTGGCCATCTTGGGCTGAGAAACCAGTGAAATTCATGAAGCAAAGGTGTAACATGAGCAGAGCGCCTAGTCGAAGTGAGCACTCTAGCTGCAGAGTTGTGAACGTACTGTAATCTTGCAATTAGTTTTTTGGGAAGACCAAGAAATAAGGCATTGCAATAGTCCAGGCGTAATGTGATTAATGCATGAATTAAAGTTTTCAGCATCAGGCTTGACTGGACTTGGCATAGACACAGGCTTGACTGGACTTGGCATAGACACAGGCTTGACTGGACTAGATAGGAATGCAGAAGTTACTGGGCTCACCTTCGGGATGAATGTAATGGTGTTCTGTAAGGGAGCAGATTCCAGGTACAGCTGATTGGAGCTGCCCTCATTTTCAAAGGGCTCCAAATACATGCCCGGACAGTTGTGCCTCCTGGAGTACCCTGCGGAGGCTAACCCCATACAGTGGTACTTCTAGGTCCATATGTCGGAAGCGGACTGATCCCAGCCAACACTCCAACAACCTTCTGTTCCATGTTTCCTCTGGATCTGGGGAATCGAGGTCCTCTTCCTCATCAGAATACTCTGCTGACTCATAATTGGGTACACACTTGGCTTCCTGATTGAGGCTGGTCATTCTGTGACGATTACGATTCTCAATCGAACTCAGTTTAAAAGCCAGGTAAAAATGAGCATCAGGTTTATTAAACTGAAACAATTCTATAGGAGAAAAATACACTGAAACAAGCCTAACTCAGGACAAAAATAAACAAAACTGACTTGAGAATGTGTTATATAAACAATAGCCAAATACAAGGCAAACTTGGGTGAGCAGGAAGCCAAAGTACTCACACAAACCAGAAATCAGGAGCAAGCGGCAGGCAAAAACATGTGTAAGACAAACATCATGGCAGAAATCAATGACCAGCACAAAACATTGAACAGATGAGAACATAAATAGGGTACTGATAACTAAAGAGGTGCAGCTGTGATACTTATGAACTAAGGATTGGTTAACTAATCACATGTGATAAAAAAAGAGCGGGAACATTACAAGAAGTACCTTTGAAGGGCATAACAAAAACCTGGAATGGATTTACACAAAATACGAACAGGGAAAAATGTTGTAGTAATATTTATACTAACAAGGTATGTCCCTGTATGATCAATAAGATGTGTGATAACAAAACATAACCTATACATACATATATACATATATATATATATATATAGCCCTTATAGCATAGCCTGCCTGCTCCCTGTAAGATAAACAGCGTATCCAAATATAAACAGTTACTCTCCCTAGTACTCCAGGGAGGAGGAGCACCGGACAGGACAGGTACCAGGGGTGTTCATGACACTGATAATCGCACATTTTTCCCAGCCCTCTGTTTCAGTCTGCTATGTAAATAAATGAAATTCACAATAAAGAAATCCATAAAGGATTATGTTAGATTTTGGCTTTCTGTGCCAAGATGATGCTAGTTGATCAGTCATTTTGAGAATTGTTATTGAAAATGTATTTTAACCATGTTATTTAATATATAGGGCCCTATCTTATACCCGGCACATTTGACTTTTTTACACAAATGCATGTATCATTCCTATCTTGCACCCAACGCATATGGGACTTTACCCTCCATAGACGTGTGTCGGTAAATTAGGGAATGAACTTGCATTCGTTGGGCGGTTCAACGAAAAGAAGAGGCGTGTTCCGGCGCAAACGTTCCCTGGTGCTATCTTGCAGTTCCCGAAAACAATTCCGCCACTCACCAGAAAAAACCTGGTTTAAAGTCAGTGGCGTATTATTCCAATGCTATTTTTTAAAGGGCGCATGCTTGGCTATTATGTAGCATGTTCACAACGCGCATACACTTTACTCCTCTAATCTACACAAATGCAGAAGTTCCCATTATTGCACATACATACATAATGAGAAGGAAAATATTACCACGCTAGGGAAATCACTGTGGTGTCCGAAGATGTGAAAAAATAAGCAGACGTATCTAGTGTACACATTACCCAAATTATTCAGAATGAATTATTCGCACTGTACCGCAAGAGAACACATGCAATCAAAATACAAGTGATTTGCGATGCTAATAGTAAAATCGCCCATGAATTACCCTGGCTCAAGCCATGACTCATTTATAACAAAGTCTGCCATCTTTGCGGGGAATCCCCCTTGGATGGGTGGCTGTGAAGTGGACAACGGCTATCCATTAAAGACATGGTTAATGATGACACAATTTATGATGCCAGCAAGTGTGTAAAATGCTGTTAAATCAAAAACACACACAAATACGCAGTGTAGCCTAATTGAACGAACATTTGGCAAACTGAAAATACGCGTCAGGTGTTTGGATAGAACAGGTACTACACTACTCAGCATTCTTTGTGGCTTGTTGTGTTTTACTCAACATTTGATGAGATTAATTAGGAAATATTAGAGGACTCCAGGAGATGTGATGTTGAAATGCATGTGCGTTTGGCACTTAACTTAAAAGCCCAGAAATGCAGAACGGGAGAGGAAAGCTTAGGCTATTTGACAGAAGAGTAATCTCGGTCTAATGTTAGACTACATTGCAAAAATGTTACCATGCATTTATAACCTCGTGATTCAGTGAGAGTGAGTCCAAAACATCGGAAAGTAGGATATGTCTTGTGACATGTCTATATTTACATTTTGTAAAAAGAAAAATCAATAGCAAATCGCCGTTATAATAGCAATCCGCCATGGAACAAGCACACCTGCTCTAAAAGGGAATGTGAGATAATACTCTGATTGGTTTATTGCACGTAACAAACCAGCTAATGAAGCTACTTTAGACCTACCCCTTTTAGATTTGCGTTGGGCGCAAGAATCATTTATCCCACCGGTAAAATAACAACAGCGCCGGGACCCTCCCACAATGTAACTTGCGTTTCGCGTTTGATACTTGCGTATCAGATCGTTAAAATAGGATAATGTATATATATTATTTGTTGTTATTTTATTTGAAACTACAATATGCATTATTCAATTAGGGATGGGCATTTCAAGCAAGAACACTCTTCAACTGTCAATGGGAACAAGTCAACCATTCTTCAAAGAACTCATCTGCAAACACAATGCACTACCTTTACTGGTACCAGCTGAACTCGACTTGCTTGTCCCTCATTTTCCATTGCAGATAGAACCGCTGACAAGACTGCCCATGACGTAGTCTATTGTGCTCCCTCTCCCTTCAGTTCTATTTTCCCCACACGCACACACCTACACCTTTGCTCTCCTCCTACAAACACAGCGGCTTGCCTCACCCCTTCCGGTCTCTCTTTCTGTATGTGTGTGTGCTCTGCTGACTTTTTCCATCAGCAGTATGTTTTATAAAGATCACAGAGGTGACGTTATTACAGGGGAAGAAGGAAGAAGACAGGGGAAGAAGACAGGCTGCGGCTGGAAATCAGAGTTTTAACATGACTTCAAAATAAACATCCACCAAGCCAAAATGCTTGTGTTATCATAACACCACGTTCCAAATAATCATGCTACTGATAGTTTTCACTGATTTCCCTAGTCAATCTAAATGACAGTCAGTATAATTTTCAACAACCGTCAGGGGGTATAATTCTATTGAATGATAACAGTATTTTTTTTTAAGTAAAAAACTCAAAATGCACTGTTCCAAATAATTATGAACTGAAAATTGTCATTTGTTGGTCAAATAAGGTAATTACTTATTTACTGAAATCCAAAGCTATTTCAATAAAACACATCTTAACAGGACAAGTTACATGTTAACATAGGACCCCTTTATTGATGTCACCTTTACAATTCTTGCATCAAGTGAACTTGTGAGATTTTGAAGAGTTTCTGCTTGAATTTCGTTGGAATACGCTCAAAAGTTCCACACTCTATCCACCTCAGCCGGGTGGAACGAACCCGCTCTTCGCACCGCTTATTGATGGGGTCTCCGTTAAGATGTAAGTGTGGAACTTGCATGTCGGATTGATGTCATGACCCTTGAATTAGATACTTCCATACGCTTGGACCAAATGCTCCAGGAGAGAAGGAGACATTCCAGAGTGCATGTTCCACTACCACACCCTATCTTCAGCCCAGACATAGATTACAACGCGATGGAGGTTGATGGATTGCCTCGGAACAGCGCTCAATCCCGAACTGGATGCTACGACCGGTACACCCAGCACGAGTCTCAAACCAAAGCGATGAGAGTGACCACACCTGAACAGGCTTCTCTGTTACTATTCCCTGTTACTATAGAGGGTTATCAGGACGACTCCCCCCTATTTGCAATGTTTGATTCAGGATCAGTGGGAAATCTAATAGATCGGGAGCTGGTTCAAAAATGGGGTCTGCCTACGTTACGTCTTTCCTCTCCCCTTCCTGTTACTGCACTGGACACCGCGCCGTTGGGAACGGGCACTATTACGCATGTAACCTTACCTCTCTCCATCACCATTCATTCCTCTCCCGCACAATATAAGAAGCTGTCTCTCCACGTCGTAACTTCTCCTATACACCAGATTGTTGTAGGGTTGCCCTGGCTTCAACAGCACAACCTTCTGATAGACTGGAGGGCATGGAGGATACCCTCCTGGAGCCTTGCCTGTCAGGATGTCTGCCTGGCACTGACATGTAACAGTACCACAGTCGAGAGTCTGAAACCAGTCTGTCAAATCTCTATTCCCAGTGAGTACTCAGATTTTTCAGATGTGTTCTCATCAGCTCATGCCACTTTTCTTCCTTCCCATAGAACCTGAGATTGCGCAATCATCCTGATGAAAGATCAACAGCCGCCTCGTAGCCACATCTACCCCCTCAGCTGTGCCGAAACCGAGGCTATGGAGAGGTATGTCACCGAATCTCGACAAAAAGGTTATATCCGCAGATCTACCTCACCGGCTTCGGCCAGTTTCTTTTTTGTGTCCAATAAGGACGGAGGATTGAGGCCGTGTATTGACTACCGGGGATTGAATGCTGTGACGGTGAAATATAGATACCCCCTACCCTTGGTGCCACCTTGGAACACCTGAGAGGAGCTAAGTATTACACCAAATTAGACTTGAGCTCTATACTCAGAGGATTTACAGCGTGGGTGATCAGGAAAAGTTGGCCATGGTTCTCGCTCTAGAGGAATGGAGACATTTGCTTGAGGGAGCACACCATCCTTTACAAATACTCAATACTGAACTGGAACACATCCGATGAACTCACGGCAGGCCAGGTGGGCAGAATTATTCACCCATTTCCAATTCACCCTTACCTACAGGCCCGGCTCAAAAAATGGAAAGGCTGACGCGCTCTCCCACCGCTATCAGCACTGTGTGGATCAAAACCATGGCAGCCCAGTCGTGCACTCCTCTCTGGTAATCGCTTCTGTCTTATGGGACATTGACGTGGAGATCCGAGGGGCAATGATTGATGAGGCTACTCCGGAAAACCTGCCTACGGGTAAGAAATTTGTGCCCCCTGCCATGCGTGACAGGTTGTTGACGTGGGCTCATACAATGCTCTCTGCTGGACACCCAGGTATGAACAGGACACTACACAGTCTAAAACAAAAATACTGGTGGCCCTGCATGCGCTCTGACGTTGTTACCTATATCAACATGCTCTACCTGTGCCCAGTCAAAGTCCCCTCGTACAGCTCCCCTCGTACAGGCAGGTAAACTAGTTCCTCTACCCGTTGCTCAGCGGCCTTGGACACATCTGTCTATCGACTTTGTCACCGATCTCCCTGTATCTGAGGGCTGCACAACTATAATGGTGGTCATGGATAGATTCTCTAAGTCCTGCCGTGTCATCCCTTTGCCTGGTATTCCCTCTGTTCTCCAGGTCACCAAGGCTCTATTCCACCAAGTGTTCCAGCATTATGGGTTGCCCGAGAATATCGTCTCGGACCGGGGACCTCAGTTCAAGGTCAAGGTCAAGGTCATTTTATTTATAAAGCGCATTTACAACAGCCACTAGGCTGACCAAAGTGCTTTACAGAAAAGTAAAAAATCTAAGAAGAAAGTAATAAAAAATACCTATAAAACAACAACACAACACACAAATAAGAATGTAAAATCTCTGAGGAGAACAGGTGGGTTTTTAATAAAGACTTCAAAACAGACAAGGTAGGGGCCGTTCTAATCTGTAGGGGCATGGAGTTCCAGAGACGTGGGCCTGCCACCGAAAAAGCACGCTCACCTCTACGCTTGAGTCTAACCCGGGGGACTACCAGCAAAGCTTGATCAAGAGATCTTAGGCTTCGGGATGGGGTGTAGGGATGGACAAGTTCAGAAAGATAGACCGGGGCTAGGTTATGTAGAGATTTAAAACAAGGAGTAAAATTTTAAAATCAATTCTTTGACGAATTGGCAGCCAGTGCAACGATTTGAGAATCGGAGTGATATGGTTGTACTTCCGACATTTGTGGATGAGTCTGGCCGCAGCGTTTTGGACTAGCTGAAGACGGGCGATTTGGTGACTTGATATACCGCAATATAGAGAATTGTAGTAGTCTAGCCTACAGGTAATAAAAGCATGAACAGACATTTCTAAGGTTTTAGGAGTAAGAAAGCCTCTAATTTTAGAAAGTAAACAAAGTTGGTAGAAACTAGCGCTGATTACAGATGAAATGTGTTTATCAAATTTTAGAGATTGGTCTACAAGTATGCCCAGGTTCTGCACTCTTGTGGATTTAAAAACTGATAAGCTCTCTAGCTCAGGATTTAGGTGCTGAGAATTCTCATTTGGGCCAAAAACAATAACCTCAGTCTTCTCTTCGTTTAGGAAGAGGACATTTTGGGCTAACCATTCTTTGACCTCTTCTAAGCATAGCAGAAGAGAGTTCAGCGCTGAAGGATTGTTTCTCTTAATAGGGATGTAAATTTGGGTGTGATCTGCATAAAAATGAAAAGAAACACCATGTTTCCTTAGGATGGAGCCCAGAGGTAGCATATAGAGAGAAAATAAAGAAGGGGCCAAGATGGAGCCCTGCGGAAGCCCACATGTGAGGGGTGTCATAGAGCTGGAGAAGTTGCCCATCTTTACTGAGAACTTCCTGTCAGACAGATAAGACTGAAACCATGTCAAAATCGATGCCCTTAGACCCACCCAGGACTCTAGTCTAGCTAAGAGAGTAGGGTGGTCATTGGTATCGAAGGCTGCCGAGAGGTCTAGGAGAACAAGAACAACGGTGTCTCCGGAATCAGTAGAGAGATAAATGTCATTTTGCACTCTCAGGAGAGCGGACTCAGTGCTGTGGGCAGACCTAAAACAAGATTGAAAGACCTAAAAAATACAATTGTTTGACAAAAAATGTTGGAGTTGATTTACACAGTTTTCTCTAATAGTTTGGAAATGAAAGGTAAAACGGAAATGGGTCAGAAATGTTTTAAAACAGAGTGAAGGCTTCTTAAGTAGAGGTGTGACTGTGGCCACTTTAAGATTGCCAGGAACAGAGCCTGATTTGAGACTCTTGTTGATAAAAGAAACCATACCTGGCCCAGCTGATTCAATTACAAGTTTTAAATATCTCGGGTGGATAATGTCAATAGGACATACTGACGGTTTGAGCTTGACAATCATGTCCTTCAGTGACTCGAGGTTGATAGGATCAAAAACCTCCCAAAAGCCAGCAATTGGTGTCGAGATCGGAGGGATATATGAATTAGGACAGACACTAAGTCGTAGTTTAGTGATTTTGTTAATAAACAATCTTAGGAAGTCTTCACATAAAGTCTCTGATGCAATAGACAATGTGTTAACAGGAGGGTTTATAACAGATTGAATGACTGAAAACAGGACCTTGGGGTTGGAGTGATTAGATTCAATTAGATTTGAAAAATAAGCTGCTTTTGCAGCCTTTGCAGCATTCTGGTATGCAGTAAGAGAGTCTTTGAACAACTGGAATGAGACCTGTAGCCTGTCCCGTTTCCATTTGCGTTCGGCCTTTCTACAGACTTGTCTTTGGTGAAGAGTGTCAGAGTTATGCCACGTTTGAGATTTTAGTTTGCATTTGAAAGGCTTTAGGGGAGCAGTTATATTTATAACCCTAAGCCAAGCAGAGTTTAAAAGGCTGAGATGTTGGTCTACATCCAGATCGGGCAATGGTTGTTCTAGGTGCAACTGTGAGCAGAGTTCAGTAAAGCACAGATCGAAATTGGTGCTAAACTGTGAGGAGTAGAATCGTGACAATGTAATGGGTGCAATAGTGAGTTGGGAGAGCTCTGGGAGGGACAGAGAGAATAAAATCGGTTTATGATCAGAAAGCACTAAGTCTGAAAACACTATGTCAGTGAAATCAAGTCCATTGGATAATACGAGATACAATGTGTGGCCCTGGAAATGGGTGGAGCTTTTGATCCACTGTGATAGATTAAAAACAGCAATTAGATTAATAAACTCCTGGGCCAAGGGATTTGAGGGGCAGCACACATGGATATTAAAATCACCCACCAATAGAAAGCGGTCATAGTTTGTGGCAATATTGCAGACAAACTTATTAGAGTGAGGAGGGCGGTAGGTCACCGCTAAACCTAAAGGACCGTTCCAGTCAAGGTGGAGGAATTGAGCTTCAAAGCTTGAAAAATGCGTTATGTGGACAAACCGGCAGCGTGAAGAGAGAGAGTTCTTTAAAATTGTTATGATCCCGCCCCAACGTCCACTAATGCGAGGAGAGTTAAAAAATGTAGAGGTCGGTGGAACCAGTTCAGACAAGGGAGTTAAATCGCCGACCTTTATCCAGGATTCTGTGATGAACATAAAATCCAGGTTTAGTGAAGAGTAAAAATTATTTAATAAAAAGGTTTTATTCACCACAGAGCGGGTGTTTATCAGCGCCATCTTCGGAGGAGGAATTGAAGCGTGAGATGAGGACGCTTTTCTTAATGAGCAGAGATTTACGAGATTAGCACCTTGCGGCCGAGAGTGGAAACTAGTATGGAGAGCAGCCCGAGTAGCATGACTCCGAAACCGGGGGAAAACAGGACGGAGCCAGCGATACACCGTACCCCGCGGGTGCCAGGCAGCAGGGACGCCACGAAGCGAGATACCTGTCAG
The DNA here is from genome assembly GCA_016801145.1 of Umbra pygmaea. Taxonomy (NCBI): domain Eukaryota; kingdom Metazoa; phylum Chordata; class Actinopteri; order Esociformes; family Umbridae; genus Umbra; species Umbra pygmaea. Next base: position 1,870 of record JACXGM010019781.1, on the reverse strand, counting down.
TTCACCTCTAGACTATGGAGGGCATTCCTGGAAAAGGTGGGCTGAGTATGCACAAAATTCCCTGCTTAACGTCTCCACAGGTCTCATGCCTTTCCAGTGCCTACTCGGGTACCAGCCTGCTTTAGCACCATGGCATTCCTGCAGGACGGGCGTGCCGGCTGTCGAGGAGTGGTTCCGGAGGGCTGGAGAGGTCTGGGATGCCACCCATGTACATATCCTACGTGCTGTGTGGAGGCAGAAGATGCAGGCCGATCGGAGACGCAGTGACGAATGCCTGCCCATTACCGTATTTCACCCACATTCCATGTGCCAGGCCCTCTCGCTGCGATGGTTACTGACTCGGTTCCCCCGCCCCCTCTGGAGATTGATGGCGAGACTGCATTTCTGGTACGAAGCCTTCTGGACTCAAGAGTGCGCAGGGGAAGGATACAGTACCTCGTGGACTGGGAGGGGTACGGCCCTGAGGAGAAGTGTTGGGTGTCTGCCGTTGACATTCTGGACAGGTCTCTCATCGCTGATTTCCAATGTTGAGGAAGCCGCTAACTCGAGGGGGGGGTCCTGTAATTGTGATCCCCAACACTCTCATTTCCCAGAGTATTGAGGCTATTCTCTGGGGGAGTAAATTCAACTCCCTTGTCAGCGCAGCTGACAGGTTCTCCTCATTAGGGACCAGATAAATGGGAGCCAAGACTCATTATGTTTTGTGTGTGATTGTTCATTTGCTGGTGCTCCTGTATATTAGTTTATTCTAGCCTGTTGACTTATTCTTTGCTGCTCAAATATATTACGGCATTCCATTACAACTCCTGTGTCTTGACTGTCTTCACACCTAAAGACATCATAAGTTGCTTGTTATTATTGTCAAATAATGTTTATATAAAGTAAAGCCGCAAATTTAATACTTTAGATATATCAGATAGTTGCTTTTAAATTACTATAGAACAATGTTTATATACAGTAAACCCCCATACAACAATGAGATCAAGTCTGTAGATATATTGAATAGTTGCTTGTAATTACTGTCAAAAATGTTTATATAAAATAAACCGCTATACAACAATGAGATAAAGTCTATAGATTTATTGGATATTTGGACAATCTAATGAATTTACCAAAGAAAACTGAAAGAAAACAGCAGTTTTCATTAAAGTTATGTTATTTTAAGGTATTTCTACAATATATCTTAGTTTCTATAAAATTTAAACATTTGTTTAACATTCTAGAAATGTTTTATAACAATATTTTTTATTTATTCTACAACAGTTAAACTAAAAATGCAGAAAATATCTCTATTTAAAAAATGAATTTTTCTGTTAAATAATTGACAACTTTTTTACTATAATTTCACAGTAAGTGCTTGGGAACTTTGCTGCCAGACTTTTTACATTTTTTTTACAATTTTTTTTACAGTGTAAATATTTAATATGAATTCAGATAAGTGAGGGATATGGAGATAAACAAGCAATATCTATTGGGACAATTTGGAATGGAGTTGGCTGAATGCTGTTTTAGCTATCAAGCGCATTACAACATTGAACAATAAAAAAACAGTTCAGTTGACAAACACGATATATCTAGACAGAGCATGAATTAACTACCATATTTGCTAGATTTTATATTAGGGGAACTGTAGTTGTAACGTTTCCCAGTTCCCTGTTCCCTGGAAACTGTCACTTCCCTGGTCTATATTGCTCAGAACTACAATTCCCATTCCCCAGTTCTTCTTCCTGTGGACTACAGCTTCCCCAGTCTTGCCTGTTCTGAACTACATTTCCCATACCCGGACTCAATCAACCAAATTCCATTCACCTGCTCTCACTCACTCAGTATTTAAGCCACACACACACCATAGCCTCTTTGCGAGGTATTG
>JACXGM010019780.1:5572-18164 GCA_016801145.1 Umbra pygmaea | reverse complement strand
GACCCCCGTCCGGACCCCCGGCGCTGACGCCGCCGTCCTCCGGACCCCCGTCCGGACCCCCGGCGCTGACGCCGCCGTCCTCCGGACCCCCGTCCGGACCCCCGGCGCTGACGCCGCCGTCCTCCGGACCCCCGTCCGGACCCCCGGCGCTGACGTCCGGACCCCTGTCCGGACCCCCGTCCGGACTCCCGTCCGGACCCCCGTTGCTGACGTCCGGGCCCCCTTCCGGACCCCCGTCGCTGATGTCCGGACCCCCTGTCGCCAGGGCTCCCAGACCCCCTGCCGTCAGGGCTCCCAGACACCCTGCTGCCAGGGCTCCCAGACACCTTGCCGCCACGGCTTCCAGACACCCTGCCGCCATGGCCACCTGAACTGCCTGACCCCTGGCCACCCGAACTGCCTGTCCCCTGGCCGTCTGAACTGCCTGGCCGTCTGAACTGCCTGTCCCCTGGCCGTCTGAACTGCCTGTCCCCTGGCCGTCTGAACTGCCTGTCCCCTGGCCGTCTGAACTGCCTGTCCCCTGGACGGCTGAACTGCCTGTCCCCTGGTCGGCGGTGCTGTCTGTCCCTGTGCCATTACCTGCCCTTGTCCCTGTGCCATTACCTGCCCTTGTCCCTGTGCCATTACCTGCCCTTGTCCCTGTGCCATTACCTGCCCTTGTCCCTGTGCCATTTCCTGCCCTTTTTCCTGAGCCATTTCCTGCCCTTTTCCCTGAGCCATTACCTGTTCTTTTCCCTGAGCCATTGCCTGCCCTTTTCCCTGAGCCATTGCCTGCCTTTTTCCCAGTGCCTTTTCCTCGGCCCCTCTCTGACCCCCTTACCCCGGGCCGCTCTCTGTCCCTCCTGACCCGGGGACCCTCTCTGTCCCTCCTGACCCGGGGCCCCTCTCCGTCCCTCCTTACGCGGGGCCCCTCTCCGTCCCTCCTGACCCAGGGCCGCCCTTTGTCCCTCCTGACCCCGGGCGGCCCTCTGTCTCGCTTGACCCGGGGCCCCTCTCGTCCCTCCTGACACAGGGCCCCTCTCGTCCCTCCTGACACAGGGCCCCCCTCTGTCCCTCCTGACCCCGGGCCGCCCTCTGTCCCTCTTGACCCCGGGCCGCCCTTTGTCCCTCCTGACCCGGGTTCCCTCTCCGTCCCTCCTGACCCGGGGCCCCTCTCCGTCCCTCCTGACCCGGGGCCCCTCTCCGTCCCTCCTGACCCGGGGCCCCTCTCCGTCCCTCCTGACCCAGGGCCGCCCTCTGTACCTCCTGACCCAGGGCCGCCCTTTGTCCCTCCTGACCCCGGGCCGCCCTTTGTCCCTCCTGACCCCGGGCCGCCCTCTGTCCCTCTTGACCCCGGGCCGCCCTCTGTCCCTCCTGACCCCGGGCCCTCTGTTCCCCCCCCCGGCCTCGGGTTCTCTGTTGCCCCCCTCGGTGCGGTGGGCTTTTGAGGGCACATTTAAACATTTGTAAACTGACGATTATTTAAATAATTAAATATGAAAATAATACTATTAAAGTAATAAACAGTGGAAAAAATAAATAAAAACATCACATGCTTCAAACTTTTTAAATTATTTGTACACCGTATTCTGTTTCAGTTAATCAGGTTGGTTCTATTGAAACATTATGTAATTATTTATTTATTTTTTTAACCTTAATTTAACCAGGTAAGTTGATTAAGAACAGTTTCTTATTTACTGTAACATCCAGCCCTGTGTAAGGCTGTATATGTTCCCTTTGTTATGTTCAGTTATGTCTCCTGTGTTTATGTCTTGCGTTCTCAGTGTTTTTTCAGTATATATATATACAGTGGTTTAGTTATGGTTCCTTTGAGTTGCTCCCTCATGTGTTGTGGTCTGTGGTTCCCCCTGGTGTTCCTTCTGTGTCTTGCAGGTCTTATGTCGTATGATGTCATCAGTGTGGGTCCTTTTATGTGTTCACACCGGTGTTTCCTATTGTCTCTGATGTGCTGTAGTATTTAGCCCTCATGTTTCTGTCATTCCCCTGTTGGTCAATGTCTTCTGTTACGTGTCGCTGTGTTCAGATATTATTTATCCGTTTTGCCCCTCGTGGCAGTCTTTTGTTTGTAACAATAAACATCATTGGATTATTGCAACCTTCACGCCTGTCTCTCTCTAAATACATATAGGATACGTGACATTTACAGCAACGACCTGGGAGCAATTAGGGTAAAGTGTCTTGCCCAAGGACACAACGACATTTGGGTCAGTCGGGTATCGACCTGGCAACCTTCTGACTTCAAGCCTGACTCCCTACCCACTGAGCCATTTGCGCCCCAATCCTTTGTGGTATCTTCAACATGCACTTGCCTGTACTCAGTACTGGACTTAAGTAAACACAGCAGTAAGGGGTCTTACTGCTGAAAGGGGGTCTGTTACATAATATCTTACGCTCTTTAAAAAAATACAAATAACTCATATTTTCTGTCAAATTAATGTTTGAAATTCTAAAAATATATCCGTTGTACTGACACACTAATGTAAAAAGTAAAACTTGGTGCCTATGAATTTTGCACAGTACTTTATATCTGATGACAAATTGATCTAAATTAGTTTTGTTTTTCAGGTGTCTTCAAGACATACAAATTTCAAAAGAATATTTCTCCAATATGTCCATCACCTTGGAATTTCCAAAGCTGTCAGAGGATTGTCTTTACCTCAACATTTACACTCCCGTAAAACCTGTTGATAATATCAAGCTTCCTGTAAGTAGATACATTTTTTAATGTCACTAGGGATTAATTCTTAATGCACTTTTGTAAGGTTGTATACATCCTTGAACCAAGACAATGTTATAAGAGAGATTCCTAATCTCATTGAGCATTTTCCTAGGATGGAAAAAAATACAAATATTCTGCAATTGGGAAACAAATAACAGTGCTGTTCAAAATATCTGCCTTTCAAATCACAAATAGTCTTGCACAGCGACTAAGATTTTAGGATGTTTTTTTATTTAATTAGCAGCATCTACTACTCCAGGGGTCCTTCAAAACAAGACTATATACTCACCCGCCACTTAATTAGGTACCCCTTGCCAAATGCTCGTTAATGCAAAAATCTAATCAACCAGTCATGTGGCAGCAAGTCAATGCATTTAGCAGTGTAGACATGGTGAAGATAATATGCTGAAGTTTAAACCAAGCATCAGAATGGGGGGAAAAGTGATTTAATGGACTTTGAACGTGGCATGTTTGTTTGTGCTAAACGGGCTGGTTTGAGTGTTTCAGAAAGTGCTGATCAAATTGGATTTTCCCGCACAATCATCGCCAGGATTTACAGTGAATGAGCCGAAAAATATAAAACTTACAGCGAGCGGCAGTTCTCTTGATGAAAATGCCTTTTTGATGGCAGAGGTCAGATGAGAATAGCCAGACTGGCTGATAGAAAAGCAACAGTAACTAAAATAAACACTTGTTGCAACAAAGGTATTCAGAAGAGCATAAACGACATGAAAGCATGAATCGATCCTGCCTTGTATCAACGGTTCAGGCTGGTGGTGGTGGTGTAATGGTTTGGGGAATATTTTCTTGGCACACTTTAAGCCACACTTAGTTTTTTATTTTTTATTTGACTATTATTTAACCAGGCAAGTTGTTAATCGTCCTGCCTGCGGACAGCATAACAACCGTGGCAGTTTGGGTTTTGAAAGTTGGGCCTTAGTGACCACTAAGACACTTTGCCGCCCAATATATAAATAACAAAATGCATAATTTCAAGATTTGTTTTCATTGCCAGGACCACTGTAGGTATTTAAAATACATGCGCAAAATTGCATTTGATGATAAAAGTTTAGTTTACTCCATGCAGAGGTGTGAATATGTTGTTAAATACATTATTATTGGGTTCCAGGAGTTGTAGTGGGCTAAGTTGCTGCATCCTGGTCACAAGATTTCCGACTATGCCCAGATCCCCTGCATGGGGCAACGCAAATTGGTACAGTCAGAGCTGCTTTGGGTAGGGGATTAGCAAGGGATTAGCATAACTTGCCAGATCGCTCTCCAGCAACTCCTCGCCTGCAGATCGGGCGCCTGTGTGCAATTGCAGTTGCCAAATTTGTAATGTACTGACCAAAGTCTTACAGTACGTGTTGAATGAGCAGTGTGTGATATGGATTGGATGGATTGGCAACAAGTGCTTGGAGGAAGCATGGGAGCGCTCTCGACCAATGCCCATCAGTTCACTCTTATAGGTTGAGCTCATATCCAGACAATACCCCTAGTTCTTTAACCCAGGTTTAAGACTACAGGGAGACACAGCAATGGATAAATATGTATGTTATCTGCAATCAGAGAAACTGTATATTCCAGGTTGGTATTTTTAATCTGTAATTAAATTTTTTAATAATAATAATAATTTTAAAAATCTGCATAAAAGTGTGGACTATAGTGTGTACATAAGGAAAATACTAATTTATAAGCATGAAAGTCTTAACCAATAACATAAAAATTGTTAAGGGCAGTGTAGACCTTCTACAGACTCTGTTATCTGTGGGCTAGGCAGAAGGACACTGGTATGAATATAGCCATTTGATTACTTCTCTGTGGTTATTTCTTTACAAAAGCATTAATCAACCATTGAATACGCCATGCTTGTTACATTGGTGAAAACATTGGTGACGAGCATTTTGTAATTAATGGATTGAGATATTTACAGTGCATCCGGAAAGTATTCACAGCGCTTCACCATTTACACATTTGTTATGTTACACCCTTTTTCCGAAATGGTTTAAATTAATTATTTCCCTCTAAATTCTACAAACAATACCCCATAAGGACAATGTGAAAGAAGTTGTTGGTTGATAGTATTTTTACATACCAAAAAATTATTATAATTTTTTAATAAAACAAATAATATTAGAATGGTATTCCTATAATATAAATTAAAGGTTTAGTAACTTAACAACACATGGACGTTAATGTGATATTGAAGCATAATTCATTTTAATAAATCCTTATTTTCTCGGAAGCATAAGATGCACCACAATTCAACATTAAAAATCAGTACAGTATGATGAGTGCAAAGGGAATGTGAAAGCAGTTGATATGTCATGACAACACTGGATGTAACGACACCACTCATCACTATGATGTTACCAGTCTTTAGTCAAACAGTTTGCATTGCTTGTGTTTCTCAGGTCATGGTCTGGATCCATGGAGGAGGATTTTCTATGGGCTCTGCTTCAATGTACGATGGTTCTGCTTTGGCTGCTTACCAGGATGTAGTTGTGGTGCTGATCCAATACCGTGTGGGTGTGATGGGGTTCTTCAGGTAAGACAGGAACCACATACAATTGTAGATTTAAATTGCTATCACCATAATATGATCCAAGAACTCTATTGTCTGCCACGTTACAGAACACGTCCGGGGTAGGATACTTTATCAACACCCTACCATAATTTGCATAAAGCTGAAAATACTTCTAAAATATCTCTTGATATTCATTAGTTCACATTTAGACAAATTGTCTGTAAATGGAGAAAGTTTAGCACTGCTGCTATTCTCCATAGGAGTGGTCATGTGACTGCTAGCACACAGTGCATAATGCTCAGCTAAAGACTTACAGAAATCTCTGGAACCTACTGACATGTTGAAGAATCTACAATATATAAAACCCTCAAGGATGGCGTTCATGAGAGGACAGTATGGAGGAAGCTACTGCTGTCTCAAATTAACATTGCTGCACATCTGAAATTCACCAAAGAGCCCCTGGATGTTCCACAGCTTTACCTGCAAAATATTCTGTGGACAGATGAATCCAAAGTTGAGTTGTTTGTAAGGGAACACACATCATTATGTGTGGAGAAAAATGCCACAGAACACCAACTAAAAAAACTAATCCCAACTGCAAGTTATGGTGGAGGGGAAATCATGGTTTGAGGCTGCCTTAGGGCCTGGACAGCTTGCCATGATCACAGCTGCGTGAACTAGGGCTGCTATGCTGTAGCATTTTGAAAGTCACCTATAGTCTGTTTTATAGGGTTGAATTCAGACATTCGTTTTACTGTTTGAAAAGTATATTTTATTAGACCGGCACCAAGACGTTACCAGCAGATCCCTTGAGGTCTGTAAGTTGCGAGGTGGGACCTCCATGAATTGGACTTGTTTGTCCAGCTCATCCCACAGATGCTCGATTGGATTGAGATCTGGTGAACACCGTTTCCATGAAAGGGAGTACATGGTGTGGAACACTGCTTAGGTAGGTGGTACGTGTCACAGTAACATCCACATGAATGGCAGGACCCAGCAGAACATTGCCCGAAGAATCACACTGCCTCTGCTGGCTTGCCTTCTGCCCATAGTGCATACTACTACCATGTGTTCCCCAAGTAAGTGAGGCGTACGCACCCGGCCATCCACGTGCTGTAAAAGAAAACATGATTGATCAGATCATTGCTCTCTGGTCCAGTTCTGAAGCTCACGTGCCCCTTGTAGGAGCTTTTGGTGGTGGACTACGGTCAGCATGTGCACCCTGACTGGTCTAACTGGTCACCCTAACCCAGTGTCTAGCCGTCACAATTTGGCCATTGTCAAGGTCGCACAAGTCCTTACGCTTGCCCATTTTTCCTGTTTCTAACACATCAACTTTGGTGACATAGGGCCCTATCTTGCACCCGGCGCAATGCAGCGCAAAGTCTGAATGCAAGTGTCTTTGCTAGTTTAAGGCATGTCCACTGGACACGTCAGATTTTAGTGCACGTTACTTTTTACCAGATATATACGTCCGCGTAGTGCAGACTTGACGCACATTTGCTATTTGCAAAACCGTTACTATTGTGTTGTGCTACTCATTCTATTGGAAACTCCAACTTCCGGTTGTACAATGACACGGTGTCGCAACGCACAAGTTGGATAATTTGAACGTATGCGTCACACAGAGCGCACTGCATCGCAAGCCCGCAAGGCAAACGCATCCTTGCGGATTGCTCCATTGACAATGAATGACTGCAACGAACGCATCCAACGTGTTCAGTGGACATCCCGCCTAAAGCTGGATTCACACATGCCCCGGCAAGAAATCACCATACAACATCATAATGCAGACACACTTGTACACTGCAATCAACATCGTAATCAATCTTCTGCATCTACGAGATGGTGGGCAACATTGCAGACAACTGTCCATCTCCAGCAAGGCGACTGGCAGGAGCTCTTTCAGTTTAGTATTGATTGACAATATGACAATACGAAAACTATCTACTGAGCTGTCAAAGGTTTCCTTGCAATCCCATAAACCCATAGGTGAAAGCGACATATTAGCTCTTCCTCTGTGGTACATCAACTTACAGAGAGGTGTGTTCAGGATAATTCTGGGTGTATTGCTATCTTGAGGCATCGAAAGTGATCGTGCCATTGACCAACAAAAACCTGGTCTAAAGTCAATGGCGCAGCACGTCATAGTTATTTTAACAGCAAATTAGTCATATGCACCTATGGCATAGGCACAGCGCGTGCACACTATGCTTGTTGCACACACGCAGGGAAGCGCAGCAGCACACGAACATGCAAAAGATTACAAATAAAAATATGACGGTGCAAATCCGCCATCATAATAGCAATGCGTGAAAGGTACAAACGTGCCTGGCTCTTAAAGGGAATGGGAGATTAATCTCTAATTGGTTTATTGCATGTTACACCTAAAACACACCTATGAATTAATGAAGACACTTAGTACAACCCTTTTAGACCATGCGCATGGACCCTTTTATCTGCTGTCAAACTAGCAAAAGTGGATTTGGACACGCCCAAAGCGCACTTGCGCCATGCGCTTCACGCCATGTGCTTAGATTGTTAAAATAGGGCCCTGTATGGTCACTTGCTGCCTAATGTCCCACCCACTGACAGGTGCTATGATAACAAGATTATCAGTGTTATTTACATCAACATTACTGTCATGATGTTATGGCTGATCGGTGTATTTATTTATTCTGTATATATGTACTGTATATATAAAAATCGGACAATTTTATGACACATTTATACAGAAATCCAGGTAGTTCCAGAGGGATGATTTACTTTTTCCTGCCACTTTATTTTGAAACTCTATCATTGACTCTCCATATTTCTGGCTGAAAGTGCCATTGTTGTTGTTACTTGTCTTGTTATCAGAAATCTGGCGTATTGTAGCCAGGCTAACAGTTTTGGTCTTATTTTTATGGTTTATAATGTCTTCCTTGCAGCACAGGAGACAAATACGCTCCAGGGAACCTGGGACTTCTTGACCAGGTCGAAGCCTTAAGGTGGGTCCAGGAGCACATCCACAACTTTGGAGGAGACTCTAAGGCTGTGACCATATTTGGAGAGTCTGCCGGTGGAATGAGTGTATCATTACTGGTGAGGACACAAACATGTACAAACACACACAATCTCAGGGAGATACAGAATAAAATAATAAAGAATAAATCTATCAATATAAAGAATTAAGACATATTTACAATACGTTATTATATCACATACATTTTATTTATTAAAAGACACACTATCCTGATTTTGTTGTACTCTGTTGTATTTGTTCATCACCAGCTTCTTTCGCCATTGTCTACTGGTCTGTTCCATGGAGCGATAGCTGAGAGTGGGACTGCAGCTATGGAAATGTTTTTGATTTCCGATCCTTTGCCTGCAGCCCAGGTATTTTCTGATTTTCTCTCTCAATAGAAAGCTGTGAAAGTGATCTTTACAAGGGCCTTAGAATGGTGCCGAGGTCGAATTCGATGCTTTGCAGCAAAACAGCCCACAGTGGCCAGGGTTCATATCCTGATCGTAGTAATTTGACTTGTAAATTGGTACAACACTGACCGGGATAGATGTATAAGTAGTCAAACACAATTACCTCAACCCAGGACTTTTGAGTGACTCCTTATGTGCAGGTAGGGCTGTGAATTCAGTCATGGTAGTATAGTTGCACTATACAATTTCAGTTTTTAAATTAACATTTTAAAGCAACTAACAGAATTCCAAATAGGCCAAATAGTTGATGCTTGAATCGCAGATATATCAACTTCACAATTATTTATGTGCCAAGGGGAATAATCTCAGAATAATCTCAGAAAAATTACATGCGACAGGGATACCAAAGAGTATAGTTGCTCAATGCCCTAAAAGTACAGCCTTAAAAATTAGCACAGTATTGAATCCCCATCACAAGCTGGAATTCATGGCAGGGTTGCGATTCTTAAAACCACTTGTATCCAAGGCCAACGTACAAAGACGGATAGCGTTCGAGGAGCACAAAACCTGGACCCGTGAGCAATCCGGACAGGTTTAGATTTGGAGAAATTCAAAGGATGCCTTTCTTTCATCCAACTTTCTTTTCAGTTCTCTGTAGTCAATGACTGGAATGATCTGCAAACGACTCAGAAAATGTACAATTTTGGGTGCTGGAGTTTGGTGTAGTGATTCAACCTCCCGACTCTAGATGCACTCCTGGCCAGATCGACTCTCTGTGTGCTTCCTCTCTATCTCTCCCTGGCCTCTACCTACTGTCCTGTCGAAAATATTAAAAAACACCACCCTGCAAAAAAGAATTCCCCCCAAATTTCCTTGCTCCCTATGCATTTAAAGAACAACTGTCTGAGCTGCTCTGAGCAATATAGTTTTCTAATGTAGTTATCTGTAAATATCTAATGTGTACACATAATATATATGTATTTATAATATACTCACTTCATATCGTATCCATTTATGCACTTTCACATTTGTCTGTATGAAACACCACATGATTTACAGATATTTTCATCTCTCTGTGCCATCACCTACAGTGTAAATTATTGGTGTTATCTACTGATTTGACACCTATTTACACACATTGTATTTAGTTTGAGTATTTGTGTAAAAAAAGTTTGTCTTTCCACTATCATGCTTTTTCTTCACCAAGTCTCCATTGGATATGAGAATGTGTTTCTCAATCGGCTTACGTTGTAAAATAAAGGTAAAATTAAACAAGCCCACAATGTGTGCCAGCTGTAAACTGTTAAACATGGTGGGGGATCTATAACGGTATGGCCAGCAATCACATGGAACTGACATGTTTTTAAGATCTAAGGACCTCTAAGAAGCAAAGCTGCTGTAACCATCTCAAGTTATTCTGTTGGTGTTGTTTTATAGATGATAGCAAACATTTCTGGCTGTGACAGCACCAACACAGAGACGATCGTAAATTGTGTGAAGAAGTTAACCAGTGAAAACATTTTGAACATTTACAAACAGGTGAGATTTTCCACACTTGCCAAGGTTATCGAGGAGGTGTAGACCACTCATTAATATTGAATTGTGGGCAAAATGAACATTGCTTTCGAAATATATTTAATATGGTATTGTTGACTATAGTAGGTTATGAAAAAGTATCTACCCTTGTTAAGAATAAAGATAAGAAGAGAGCCTAAATACGTATTTGATCAAACTTAGTGATTAGTAGTTACAGTAAATGGGAAGTCATGCAAGTTAAATGAGAACCCATGCTAATTCTTTATTTAAATAACACAACAAATTTCTATTTTACGGCTTTTCTCTTTAAGTTTCCATTACTAGGATTTGGTGTGACTGTTGATGGGCATTTTTTGCACAAGTCAGTGATGGAGATTTTCCAAAACCATGAGATGCTCAAGGTGCCATTTATGACTGGAGCCAATAATGATGAAGGAGGATGGGGTATGGCAAATGTGAGTTGATTTTATTAAACGATTCTAATTTGGATGTTAAAAACGAATTCAAAATGGGAGGTCAAGGTTAAGAACTGTGTAGCTGTTAGAAGTGCCAGGCCCGATTTTGTGACATACAAATGTATATAGTTTCTTATTTTCAGCAAGTACTACAGAAGATTACCCATGAAACAACAGGATATTTGAGTTGTAACATGGTTCATAATTTTATTTTGTGATGAACACATTCAAAATAAGATATTATATACAGTATTTAAGTCTATGTATCAGACTGATAACATACCTAATAAACTCGATAATTGCGGGATTTATTTGCCTATTGTGCCAATGAATTAGGTATTTTAACCTAGTGCAACTTTTATGTTGTCAAGGAGACAGTCAAGTGTCTTCAAGCATCAAGTGGAGTCATATAAGCCAGTTGAGGTGGCAAGCACAGCTTTTAACTATGTAGAATTCTGTGTATTAACAAGACAGTTTGTACATTTAATAACAACAACACATGTACTGTACCTACAGTATGTAGCACTTTTCAAGGACCTAAAGAGTCTTTACAAACTAGCACATAAAAAGCATAGATAGGAGCGAGCGATCACACAGCAATAACACAGGAAGCAAAAATAGAAAAAGAAGCATAAAATAACTTTAGGGGAGGGAGGAAGGGTTAGGGTAGGCCTTATCAAACAGATGTGGCTTAAGGTGGTGAAGGAAGATGTTGATAAACTCAAGAATGATTTGAGGCAGGGAGTTCCAGAGTCTAGGAGCAACCCTGGAAAAATCCCTGTCACCGAAGCTCCGTAGCTTGGACCTGGGGATTAGGTGGCCTGCTGTACCAGAGCAGAGTGAGTGTGTGGGTTGATAGGGGAGAAGAAGGTCAAAGAGGTAGGGGGGGAGCATGGAGGTGGTGGAGGGCTTTATAGGTTAATAGAAGGATTTTGCAGTGAATGAGCTGGGAGCCAGTGGAGTTCACTGAGGAGGGTGGTTTTGTGCTGCCAGGAATTGGTGCTGGTGAGAAATCTGGCTTCAGAGTTCTGTTTTATCACTATTGAGCTTAAGGAAGTTTTGTTGCATCCCTGTTGGTATTGTAGAGAGGCTGGTTTTGATGTGGGTCAGAGGAGGGTTACTGAGAATGTGGCACTGAGGTAAATCTGAGTGTCATCCCCATAGCAGTGAAAATCAAGGATGAGTAAGGGTGCTAGAATAGAGCCCTGGGGAACGCCCTGTGTAACTACAGCGAAATCAGAGTTATGACCTTTGAGGGAGATGTATTGGGTATGCTTAATGAGTTATGAGTACAGCCAGGTGAGGAGGATCTGATGGCTCATTGTGTCAAATGCAGCACTCAGGTATTGGGGGAGAATCAGGATGTTAAGGGCATCAGCTTCAGCACAGGTGAGAAGGTCAAGAGACTCAAATTTGTCTTTGTTCAATGGTGTGGTTTTGGTGTTGGGAGGCAACAGTCCTTTTCAGGTGTTTGGCCAGGAAGCCATTGAAAATGGTGGCGCACAGCCTTTAATATATTGCAGCAGTATTCTAGTTTTAGAGGAGTGTACCATGGGTTAGGGAGAGGTTGACATGAGGTTTAATGATAAACCACTGGAAGGGGATCCAGGAAGCTGGAAGTAGTTTTAGATGACAAAACTATAAGTTTCGAGGTATAAGACATAATATTTGTTGGTGGTGATGGGATGTTTGTAGATTTTGGTGTGGATGGTGAGCCAGACATTCAAGTCAAATGTTCCAGTGGCCAACCTGCTTCAGGGTATGGAGCTGAGGTGTAAACTAGGGGGATGTGGACGTGAAGCAATCATGTTTTTTTCCCATAGTTCTTTGCTCCTGCAGGATGGGAGGACGGAGTGGACCGTGTGAATGTCCTCCCTCGTGTGGGCGTGCTCTCCCCTAATGTAAGTGGACCGTGTGAATGTCCTCCCTCGTGTGGGC
>JACXGM010019779.1:7262-18308 GCA_016801145.1 Umbra pygmaea | reverse complement strand
GGACACAGACACACCGTACATGTTTGGGCAAAAGTCTGCAAGCCATAATGACAGTGTCAGCTTGTCTGTGTTGTACAGGGAACTCCACAGCAGGGCTGGGAAAACTCAGGGCACCATCTGCTGGTTGCATTTGGCCAGGGTTCAGACAGCAGATGTGTTTGAATAAATGACTTTATTCCAGTACATTGACCCTCTGACCTGCGTGAGTTAGATCAGACTTGGATAGGGGGCCTGTGTACGGACCAACCATTTTATGGCCATTCCATCTTTGATCATGTTTTTATAGAAATTGACCATAAGCAGAATGTTTTTCAGAGTTACAAACAGGTTGGCAGCACTAATAATGAGTCACATTTTGGCAAAACATTTGTTCTATTTATCAAATGAAAGCTCTCAATTACATTTTACATTTTAGTAATTTAGTGGACCCTCTGATCCAGAGCCATCCCCCTGGAGCAACTTAGGGTAAAGTGCCTTGCTCAACAACACAACGACATTTGGCACAATCGGGAATTGAACCGGCAACCTTCTGACTATAAGTCTGACTCCCTAACCTCTGAGTCATCAGATTCCCCAATGCCATCCCTTATACACCCTCAATTACATCTATTCATTGTCAAAAAGGACACGACTGAAATCCTGACCAATTAAGAATAAAACAAAACACACTTTAAAGACCTAAGTAAAAAAAAGGGTTAATCACATTTAGTTTTTTGCTCTCCCTTAAAGTTACGCCCCTCTGGCTTCAAGCCCTCGATACTATACTAATAAATCTACTCAGTTATTCAGTTATAGACTGTAAAATTGCTAAGAATAACTTTAATGTGATATTAAAATGTCCACTACCAGCTACTTTCCAATTCACCTCAACCCTTCTGCTCAGTGTCACTCCATGTTGGTACGACGGCAACATCTAACTTACTGACACTAACTTACTGCCAAATGTCCATTTATTTAATTCATTTATTATTCTAGCTATTTGGCAGAAGAAAGAAAAGTCTGTCAAACAAAGCATGTGCTGTGACTAGATTTCTGGTTTCCAGTGCGATTGGCAGAGTCAGGATTTGGGCAAACGTGCATTTTGTATAGCTAATACCACAACATAATACCAAAACCTTTACTATTAATTTACATGCTTGCATCATTTTCACTGCAGGAGAAAAAAGCAAATGCTGCCTGGTGTTTTATTTTTAGACAGAGCGTTCAGGAGGATTTTAGTGTAAGGGTCATATTTGGACAGGTCTAATGCTAGCTTACGAGCTGTAGATAAGCATCAGGACAATCTCTGTAGACTTTCAGTTTCCCTTACCATATTCAGGCAATTATATTGAGCATAGCCCTCACCATCAACTGATCATTTTTCAAGGTAGCACAATGTGTTCTTTTTACTTTGTGAAATAGTCCCTGTTCTTCATCTAACCTGCGCATCATTTAAATCATGTACCGTAGAACAAGTGTATTACTCCTATTGACATTGAATCCATCGTATGTCAGGATACTTCCTGCCTCTGTATCAGTGGGCTCATTGTTGAGGCGGGTAACAAAAGATCAGGTCACTGGCCACTGTCTGGATCAGAAGGGGACATGGTGTATTTTTTCCAACATCAACCAACGTCGTGGGCAAAAGCAGAGCCTCCTTATGGGCCATGATGGTTTGTTCTCCCCGGAACTGTATGGTGGGCGTTTGTAGGTCAGGAGAGGCCCCTCTCATGTGATGTTCCTTGATAAATGAGCGTAATAAATAGCAGAACTGGCCTTGTCAACTAGGACCTGTTCTTGAGTCTGAACATGGCAGCTTAGGCATGTGTTTGAAGAGCCGGGTCATGTTTACTGGCTGATGGACTGAGAAAGGAAATAATTGTAAAGTAAACTCCTGTGGGTTTCTCGACCCAGATTCTCCCTGGGTTCCACTGCGGAGGTGGAGGCTAGCAGCTAGCTCTCCTTGTGGTGCTACCCCCCCTGTATGACTGCGGCCTTATTTAGGCAAAGGGGAGGGAAAGTCCTCAGCAGTAAGTAAACAGAGCTTATGCCAGAGGGGAGGGCTCAAACCACACTTGTGTCTGTGTCTGTCAAATTAAACCAGCAGATCTGTGTACTACACGACGTGGGAGATACACTCAAACCCAAAAAGGAACAGCCTGTGAAGGTCCAGTGGTACATTCAGTGAAGAACAACGTTTTTCAAGTTTACTCCAAACCGTGGAGTACTCTTTGACATGCTGGAGCGTACCGTTTTGTGTCCCCTGGCACGAAGACCCTTTTGAGACCTTTCCTGAGCGGTCATCCTGGTGTTTCAGGGGTGGGGTCATCAGCAAAGTGTTCTGGATATTTGAACACTCCCATTGAGGGAGCAGAGGGAGGCGGCATTGATAACGGCAGCATGACTGATGCATTCTGGGAAAGCACGCCACTATGCGATGGGCCCCTCGTCGCCAGTGGTGTCTGCTCGGGCAGCGCGACTCAGCCCATCAAACTAAAGCCCCACTCTGCTGGGGTTTCACCCAGTGGCTCTCCCAGGTTGTCCCCCCGGAACTCACCCCGGAACTCGCCCCGGAACTCACCAAGAAACTCGCCTCTCCTCTTTCGCAAGCTCCTCATGAACCGCAGCATCACGCTACAGAGGCGCTTCACCCTGTCTCACACACCCAGGTAAGATACGCTAAGGTATCAGGTTTGGGACGGTGTGAATATTTCAGTTTGAACATTTAAGTCAATAATAACCACTTAACACAATATATAATAATAATAATAATAATAATAAATATAGCCGCAAGCGGCGATTGGCGGGTTCAACCCTTTTTTCTCAATAGCGACTTCAAAGTAATTTCACACAAGGTTCAACATTGTTATAAAACATATGCTATCATTTTTATGATCTATAGCTTGATTTATGTAATTCCATGTGCAGTTATTATACATTTAAAGCACCCCCTAGTGGTCAATTTGAATGAGACTTGCAGGGTGTGGTTCAGTTATGTATTAAGAGATTTGTCATGATTGGATAATGAATATGCAATTACTAGTAACATTTGTGCATTGGCACTCACCTATCTTGCGCTTGTAGTGCCCCTTAGTGGTCAAGGTATATGAAACTGTCTGGGTATATGTTAGGAACTTATCTGAACACATCCAGTGAGTTTTGTGATGATTAGCCTTACGGTTGCTGATTTGTATTCATTTATGTCGAGAGTCACTCCCCTTTCAAAGTTCATTGGTCAATAACTTAAATTGTAATTGAGATTGACATGTTTTGTTCAACTTCAAATAAGCTTGATCCAATAATGATTCACTGAAAATGTGGTGGCAATCGGAGCTACAGTGTAGGAGAAGATAAAAGCACCCCCTAATGGTCAATTTAAATTAGAAATGCAGGGCGCGGTTCAGGTACTTATGATGATATATCCTGAGAGATTTGCCATTATTGGCGATTGAATATACGATTAATAGTACAATCTGTGTAATGCTACTGACCTATTTTGTGCTTGTAGCGCCACCTAGTGACGCATGTATATGAAACTGTCTGGGTATATTTGGGGCACTTATCTGAACATATCCTGTGAGTTTTGTGAAAATTGGCCCTACGGTTGCTGATTGGTGTTCATTTATGTCCAGAGCCACGCCCCTTTTGAAGTTTATTGGTCAGTAACTTGAAAAGTAATTAAGATGTTGACATGCTTTATTCAACTATTAATAAGCTTGATCCAATGATGATTCACTGACAATTTGGTGGCAATCCGAGCTATGGTGTAGAAGAATGTCAATGTTTTTTTTCTAAATATTCAAAATGGCGGATCATTTCACACCTGTGGTTCAACATTGTTATAAAACATATCCTGCAAGTTTTGTAACAATTGGACAAACATTTTATGATCTATAGCTTGATTTGTGTCATTCCACGTGTAGTTATTATACTTTTAAAGCGCCCCCAAGTGGTCAATTTGATTAAAACTTGCAGGGCATGGTTCAGTTACTTATGCGGACATGTCCTGAGAGATATTTCATGATTGGAGAATGAATATGCAATTAATAGTAACATTTGTGTATTGCTACTCACCTATCTTGCGCTTGTAGCGCCCCCTGGAGGTGCATGCATATGAAACTGACTGGGTATTTCTGGGGCATTGATCTGAACATATCCTGTGAGTTTTGTGATGATTGGACTTATGGTTGCTCATTTGTGTTCATTAATGTCCAGAGCCACACCCCTTTCAAAGTTCATTGGTCAATAACTTGAAAAGTAATTGAGATATCAACATTCTTTATCTTATTTTTAATAAACTTGGTCCAATGATGATTCACTGAAATTTTGGTGGCAATCGGAGCTACGGTTAAGGAGGAGATGTCAAAAATGTGTTTTTCAAAAAATTCAAAATGGCGGAATTTTTTTGTAGGCGGACCTTAAAAGTCCTTTAGGCTTTTTTGTAGAGCACACTGAGCTGCACCTGTGTGAGATATTTCAAGTCAATCGGACTTACGCTGTGAGGGGCGTGGCCGCTCAAAGTTTACATTTTGAAGCCTTAATTACAGTGCCACCATGTGGCCGATTGGGTTCATATTTCTTTCGAAGCACATGCACACCATTTCCAGGTATTCCCCTAAGTTCCTCATTCCAGGTCACAGTAATTTTAGCCGGCGTGGCAGACAACAAATAATAATAATAATAATAATAATAATAACCATTCAACACAAAAACAATAGGGTTCTACCACTTTGTGGTTGAACCCTAATAATAATAATAATATTGATCATAATCATCATCATAATAATATAGGATATCTACAATGTTAGCATGTTGTGGAATCAACAGTATAAATCCTACCAAACAAAACACAATGGTTTACATTTTTCAGAGCTGTCTTTCTCAAATATTCACATTGCTGTGTAAAAACCTATATGTATGTTTGATCATGCCAATAGGAAAGCTGAAATGTTTTGAAGTTTGAAATGCAAACCAGTCTGTTGTTTATCTCAATCTTTGTATCCCCCAGAAGGTTAAGATGCCAGATAGTGAATTGGGCAGGTTAAGATTTCATGCTTGGTTTTGGAGCCATCATCTTGCTAGAGCACTCAATGTTCTACATCAGGTAGTTGTCATGTGGTCAGCTTGCTAACATAGACCTCTGGCTTGGTGTGGAGGTAACTTCCATGTTTCTGAAGATGTCTTTTTGTTTGGTATCTCATTGGAGCCTTTTGTTCACAGCCCTAAAGAATCTGGTCTTCTGCCTCAGGTGTTAAGCAGGTCAGCTATCTCTCTCATTCTTTCTTCCCCCCCATTTTTTTCTCCTTCCAATTGGTCTTGTCCAATTCCCACAAATCCTGCCTTGTCGGCAGCTCTGCAACTCCTTGGACAGATTTGGGATGGTGAGGG
This sequence comes from Umbra pygmaea, assembly GCA_016801145.1. Classification (NCBI taxonomy): domain Eukaryota; kingdom Metazoa; phylum Chordata; class Actinopteri; order Esociformes; family Umbridae; genus Umbra; species Umbra pygmaea. Next base: position 12,941 of record JACXGM010019779.1, on the reverse strand, counting down.
GCGTGCACATTTAGTTCATCCAACCACATGTCAACAGAGCTGCCGATTCTTTTCACACTGCTCCCCCAACACGGAAGCTTTCAGTCAGATCATGCGCGGGATGATTACGCTCACCAACTATAATTCCGCAGTTTAATTTGCTGGGGTTCCAAATAAAGTCGGAGAAGCTATAGTCAGGCTCAAACCACAGACTATCATGATGTAGACTGTTTTGCTATGCAGCAATTTAGCCCACTACAACATGTGGACAGCCAGGTCAGCTATCTCAAAGCTGTGCTCTTTGTCTGTTGTTGAATGCTTTATCCACTTAATAATCTAGACGAACAAAAGACACCTCCCTTAAGAATGTTAATGAATCTATTTCTCTACTGTGTTGACTTTGTTGTTACCTGTGATTGAATATGGTATGCCTCTGTGAGGTCAGCACAGAACAAAAGCTATTTAGACTTTATATTTCCACAGGTAGAACTTGGTAGATTTTCACAAGCTATGAATGGAAACCTTTCCAAAACTCTTGGCAGTTTTTTCCTGTAGTCAGTGACGTCAAAGAGGAACTTTCCATTGCCAAGTTCAAGACCTGCCTATAATCAGTGGGATTTGATGAAGCCAATAGTGTGGACCAAACCCTTTAAGCCTCTATTTACACAACAGGCTAGAGCACCTCCCACCAACTAATAATTTCTGTGACCTTGTCCAACTCATCACTCATGTGATTCCCTTTTGACTGGAACTTAGGGTATTCCAATCTTTCTATGCCACTGGCATTGAAATATAGTGTAATGTTATAAATGTTTTCTTTCAGATGGCTCAGTGGCTAGGGTGTCAGATTTTCAGTTATATCTTCATTGTTTGAATATAATTGAACACTGATAAACAAAGTGACCTCCTTACAATGGGCTGTGTACCTTCAGATCCTCCACCCGGTACAGCCAGAAGAGGACTGGCCACCCCCTTGAGTCTGGCCTCTCTCTAGGCTTCTTCCTAGGTCCTACCTACTAGGGAGTTTTTCCTAGCCACTGTGCATCACTTGTGTTGCTTGCTCTTGTAGGTCTCGGGCCGGTTGTCTATCAAAGCACTTTGTACAACTTGATTGATTTTAGTTTAAAGGTTGCTGGTTCAATTCCAGACTTTGCCAAATTGTGTTGTGCCCCTGAGCAAGGCACCTTACCTTACATTGCTCCAGAGGGATGTCCCTGTACTCACTATAAGTTGGTCTGGAACATCCGCTAAATGAAAAAATCGAAATGTGAATGTAAATCTGTATTTGAAACAAAATAATGAACACTGTATGAGGTACATTTTTTAATCAAATTTAAATGTATTTGTGTACATATTGGTTATACAATATCTATACACTATGTGTACCGGTATGTGCTGTATATACAGTATAAACCAATCTGCCATAACATTATGACCACCTGCTTAATATTGTGTAGGTCCCACTTTTTGCCAATAAAACAGTGGCATAGGCACAGGTGTGCCAGGGTGTGCTTGTGCCATGCAAAGAGGCAGCTGGCACACCCAGAAATCAGATGCATAATGCACTTTTTGTTATAGCCTTGACAAAAAAAAAATCTAATCCTAGGCTATTATGGTCTAATTATAATATTTGTTCATTTTAAATAAATTCTTATTTTATATTGTTTAAAAACAAGATCCAGATCCACGTAGGCCTACCCTACACATTTAAGTCTATGCGCAAAAATAGCCGTCAACGTGACCCCAGCAAATATCATGAGAGACTAGCAGTGTAGACTAATAGACTAACACATTCAGCAGTATCTTGAGCCGTATGTGCCAGTGCAGTGCAATACATCGAAGATGTGTGCTTACAGGTACAGACTTTATGCACAGGTATTTTAATGTATGGTCTGTTTTTTGACACGGACCACATCAATATATCCCCTTTCACTGTAGAGACCATAGATTTGAGTACATACATTTACTATTTACTCCTACAGACCTTGTTGAACTACCAAGTATTGTAACATTGATTGATTTACACACCCTGTACATTTTTTGTTTGCTCCCATGAACGTTTAACACTGTCAGGGTTGCAAATTAAAGAATACAACAAATAAAACTGCACTGATAGAACCAACCTGATTAACTGAAACAGAAATGTGAAAACGGTTTGCACAGTAAAACGGTTTGCACGGTAAAACGGTTTGTGAAACATGTACAGTGTGTTTTAGTGTTTCTTCCAGCCAGCCATCTCCATGATGTTGTCTGGTGCAGCTCTACTAGATTATCTTTGGCAGCATGTCCAGCCAAGCCTCCAGACCCCCACCAGGTCTCTGTGCTCTTCTAACTGGGGCCTGCTGGCTGCAGAACAGTAACAGATCGAAAAGCTCATGTTTTGGTGTTTTTAGACTTTAATGAGTCTGTCTAATGGGGCCCACAGGTCTGTCTAGAGATCAGCACTGTGGACAAACTGATTGTCATGGTTAGCTGAGGCAAATAACATGGTGGAAGCAATTATGTAGCTTCTTCCTTTTCAATATAGAGAAAACAGTAAACCTGGATGGCAGCAACACAGACATGCATTCAATGCAAGACAATGGGAATCAGAGGAATTTAAATACAGACACTGATGAGGGGAATTGGGTACACCTGTGAGCAATGATTACACATTGATGACAGGAAGTCCATATATGGTTACGGGTTATAGAATGCAATGTCCGGGTATGTTCACAGGGTGGAACCAGAACTCTGTGGTACACCAATGTCACTGATAATAAGACATCCTAAGGATAAGGAATAAAATATATACTTTTCCACATTCTTAACCTTTCAATACATTTAATTGAGCTTGTTTTTTAAGACAATTGGAAACTTGAAGTATGTTGTTTAAGAATTTGGTTAGACGGAATGCTGTGATATCGTTGCCCATGCTCTTGCTTGAGGAGGAATAGGGGTGCTATTGACAACAGAGGAAACGTCCACTTGTACTAGGCCATGACTTCCTATGGACTAACTAGCTATTGAGCTAAACCTTCTCTTCCGTGAATCAGGTGTTTAAATAAGACTCGAAGAAGAATGGAATGCCTACTAGAATAGATTTTGTAGCATGACGCATTCAAGCTTTTCCGTGTTGTGCATTTGCTAAGGTCATATTTATGAAAACTGAGGAGACTGTTCTACTGAAAAATGCCCAGGGTTCCTGCTCATCTGTGTGAACATGACTTCAGCATGCTCCAAGGAGGCATGTGGCCAGGGCAATAAATTGCTGTCGGAGATGCCTAAGACAGTTCTACAGGGAGACAGGAAGGACACCTGACTTTCCTCGCAGGGGCAGACCACGTGAACCACCACCCGCACAGTATCAGTACATCCGAACATCACACCTGCGAGACAGGTACAGGATGGCAACAACAACTGCCTGAGATGAACCAGGAATTCACAACCCCTCCATCAGTGCTCAGACTGTCCACAAAGGCTTGTAAGCACATCACCAGAAATCACCAGCAACATCGCCTATGGGCACAAACCCACCTTCGCTGGACTAGACAAGACCGGCAGAAAGTGCGCTTTACTAATGAGTTGCACCTTTGTCTCACCGAGGTGCTGGTCGGACTCATGTTTATCGTCAAAGGAATTAGTGTTGAACCATGCCCTGTTCTCTGGAGCAGGCTCGATTTGGAGTGGGAAGGTCCGTCATAGGCTGTGTTTTGTTTGAGATAGAGGTTGCATCATAGTGCAAAACGCAGTGGCATCTGCCTTGTTTTTAACCCTATTCTGGGTGGATGATGATGACTGGTATTTTGATGAGGATGTGCAGGTGGTGAGTGATCAAAGCCAGCATGCCCGAGTTTGTTCTAGGATACACAGAGAGCCACTGGCTGTGCCGGCTCTGTGGTCTGGCTCAGTGAAAACAAGTGTTATTTACACACTCATCTTCAATGCTGCTGACTGGCTTTGTGCAAGAGTGACATTGCTTCTGTTGTGGGTAATGGTTTCCTGACACACAAGTTGTTACATTTCGTAACTACCAAAATAAAAGACAGAAAACCACCTCTAATGCGGTTTTCTAATTTGTATCGCTGTATGTATTGCCGGCTGCTGACAATCCGTGTATGTGTTTGTGTTTGTGTGTCTGTGTTAAACAAATGTTGTGTGTGTGTGTGTGTGTGTGTGTGTGGGGATTGTGTTGTGTATGAATGTCTGCTGATTATGTACCTTCATGCCCTCGGACACTCACCCCCTGCTAGTTTGTGGAAGCCAGCAACACAGCATATGGTTATTTAGCTGTAGGGGGAATGAAGTTGGTGCCACATAGGGACACATGTCGATCCCACGTGCCAGGCTGAACTAGCCTGCGAGGCATCAGAGACATTGTCCAAGCTTCAGTAGAAACCCATCGACCAACCATTTCAGACACACAAAGGTAGGTTACATCAACAAGATCAGAACACCTCGAAACCGTTCCCCCACATTAGATGTGTCAGTTTAGCGTTTTACGTTCTCCAATTTCACAATATTCTCCTGGCGTATTCATTTGAAGTCTTGGAAACTGACCCAGTTTGCTGGATTTAAAATTTGAACTGAAAGTGTGTGCTTTGCAGCCTGTTTTACTCTTGTTTGGAATATACTGGAATACCACAAGCCAGTTGCATGGACTTGGATGGGCCGTGTAACCAGCCCTCACAAAAGTACCTCTAGAGACCAGGGAAGCCCTCCCACACTCAGGATAGAGCACAGCTCTCTCTGCCCTCCTTGCTTGTGTCTACTTCCCTTCTGTTTCTCACATTGCTGAGGGTTACGGGAGTACACAGGATTTCCTCTTTCTGTAGAGACAACCCGAGTCTGAGATATCGCTGAGAAACAGAAAGAGATCTTTTTCAGGAGATTAGGTGTTTGTCTTTCAAGGGGCACTACAGAAGTTAACAATTTGTATCTGGATTTTGGACCACTGAAAACAAACTCAAAATGGACTCCTAATACAGTCATTTGTGGAAGCTCTCTAGAGGAGTTGACTGCGTTGGTCGTGTTGAGACTTGCAAAGGCTACAGCACTTGGGATCTTTCATTGTCTACCCAGCTCCTCCCCCTGTCCAGACATCCAGTTTCTTTCCAACATGGGGCGGTGTTTCCTTTACACACCACCACCTGACTCAATCTGCCCCCCCAGGGCATCACACCTGTGATTCAGGGGCTGGTCGGGGGACAACCAGCGACCACACACCGCTCCCTGGGACTACCCTGCAGGCAGCAGCATGTGGTGGGAACAGCGCTGGCAGGAGAGTCCTGTAGAGCGGATGAGCTTCTCCTTGTGAGCTCAAGCTCTTCTCTCAGCTTTGTTGTGGATTTGTTACCTCGCTTTTCTACGTTTTGTTTTTATAGCCAAGATGAACAAAGATCCCAAATTCCCCAAAAGAGCAAGCCAGTTGTGCTGTAGTCCAATCATCTTTGGTCGGAGACACTCATGCTTAGGGTACGTATGTGAAACCAATCATCTTTGGTCGGAGACACTCATGCTTAGGGTACGTATGTGAAACCAATCATCTTTGGTCGGAGACACTCATGCTTAGGGTATGTATGTGAAACCAAATTTTAGAGGTGTGTGCGGTTGTCTTGTTATTTGAGTTGCTTTAAACTCGATTTGAGCGGTTGTGTTTTTTGAGGTTTTATTGAAGTCTTCTTTTGATTCATGTGTACAACATCATCAGCACAAATCTGT
>JACXGM010019778.1:0-18210 GCA_016801145.1 Umbra pygmaea | reverse complement strand
AGCCGGAATCGCACGACAAAATTACACAACGAACGAAGTGCTGTGAGCTGATATCAGCTGCATGATTCCACAGCCTCAAATGCAACAATATCATGTTCTAAAACAATTTTGTATGTTTTAATTAGTATGCTACATTATATAGGCCTATTAATCTTAGGTAAAAAAGATCATACAACCGTTTTCTCTAGAGCTACAATGCGGCAGCAATTTGTTTGCAGTCCGGTCGGGTAATTCGCATTCTAATAATATGCCTATTTGACCAACATTGGAATGGTTTTGTAAGATTTTACATTTATATAACCTAAATAATTACATAGCCTATATCACCTTGCAATTACCATATGGTCAATATCCGATCATTGCGAATTATTTTTAAAACATCCTGACATGCCAGTTAAACCTGCATTTCATTTTTGTTCGGTTTTCAAAAAAATGTATACAGTCATATTTTTGCAACTTCAGAGCTTTCGTCTTTATATGTTTTACCATTATGATATATATACACATCTCTTAAATAGCCAACTACAAACACTGTTCAGATGAAGTGACCATTTGAGAATGCGGCTCGTAAGGATAATAGCAATCTCAAAGGTGATCTCCCGATGCGTGAAAATATTGCTGCGCTTGTAATTATTAATAATACTTTATCCACTTTTAAGCTGAATTATGATCTGCTTCATGAGACTTGTGATTCAACATGTGCGTTTGTAACCAATGTTTTATGCATGTATTTTACTGGCCATCTTCTCGTAAAATGTACCAAAGTTGGTTATGAACCATCTCAGACATTTTCGGGACGCAGTGTATTTCAAGCCCTGTTTAGAAGACTAAAAACAGAGGTTGAAATGGGATCAGATCCAGATAGATTAAGCTGTGATAAAGCATTCTTGTTTATTTTTGTTAATATTACCCTAGGAAGATAATGCAATTGGTCTTTAACATTCATGGTGATTTGAGGGGGCGGGAGAGCCCCGGTGAGGGGGCGTCGCCCCCTCACGCCCCCCGTGGCGCCGGCCCTGGCCTAAGGACTCTTTCAGACTACCAGGGAGAGCAAAAAGCGATCTATATTATATATGATGATTTTTTTAATTTTCACAAGAATTTCCATAGCATTTGATTTTACATTGGTATGTTGTTCCAAGCCAACTATCATTCAGAGAATAGGCTAATATGTACACGGTGCCGATGATGTACTTCCGCTAACATGCCAGCTAGCTAAACCACTTCCACTATCATAATGATGCAGTCTTTTTTTACCAAGCGACATGGATTTGTCTAAGAAAACGTTTAAATTTAGGCGAAATGAGAGCACTACAGCTGAACATTGTTATGTGCTTTTGTGTCAAGCCTCTAGTAAGTACAATAAAGTACTTTTCCATCCAGTACATTTCCATCTGATGTGGAAATCTGGCAAAATGGGTTGTCGCTATCCAGAGGGAGAACTTCACAGTTACTACACATACCTGAGTATGTAGCCGGCATTTGGAGGATGTTCGTGAGCCAGGGTCCGAGGCAGGGAGACATTTTAAACAAGGGAGCTGTTCCAGCGTTGTTTGAGTAGAACAAATTCACCCTTCCCACTTCAAGATTGGGGGATTGGGAGACACGAGAGCGACTGCCGCCACTGGTGAGGAGGCTGATATATTCCTCGACTATGCTTCGTCTCCAGATCCCGCAGTTGTTGATTTAGCACTTGATGACAACATGTCTCTCAGAGAGGTGATCCTCAAGCTGAGACACAGAATCACTACACTGCTGAGCTAGCGTTAGCTACATGCATGCTAAGGGCATGTAAAGACATTACACATACAGATCTTGCCTTTATAATTGTGGATATAGCTTGAAACGTATAGCTTGAAGTCCTTTGCCTTCTTAGTTGTCGATGTATGGCACAGTATTTGGATAATGCAACTAACGTCGTTGACCATAAATCTAGGTTAAGTTTGAAGCGACCGAGTGAAAAAAACAATAGTTGCTGTGGACGTGACATGTATGGAGGACCAAGTCTGACAAAATAATACATAAATAAATAAATGCTCAAAAAATAAATAAGCATACAATTAATTGCACAATAAATACAGTAAATAGATAAATCTAGGCAGTAAATAAATTCTGCAATGAGATGTAATGTATATATCTCTTTTAATTAGCTTCTATATTTAGTCACCTTTGTAATAATTACCTTATTTATTAATTGTCCATTTAAATTTTCAACTTTATTTATTTATTACTTATTTTTTAAATGTATGTATTTATGTGTATATTATAATATACATAAATACATTTATTTTTCTTTGCCCTATTTATTTCTTCAACACTATTTATTTCTACCTGTCATATTTACATTTCTGTATACATTTCTGCCTCATTATTCAAATGAGAAGGGGCTGTGGCTTAGGGGGAAACGTCTGCCCATTGATTGGTTAGCATTATACTGCAGCGGTCGAATCTAGATGTCTTTTCCCCACCAAAAAGAATTGTTTAGCAATTGCGAACTCGGCAGACAGACGTTCAGTTTCTGACCTCTTGATGAAAGCTGCCAATAGACAGGAGGAATTAGAATGCTATGTGTGTGATTAAAGTTGCGACCGTGTAGAGAAGATGGGCCGCTTCCTCCAAACTATGAAAAACCAGCCTCATCAGGAGCAATCAGAATAAAGTTATAACGACCTCTCTTCCTTGATGCTTCCATAGTAATAAAAATGAATCGATATGAACAAAGTAATGTTTTTCACTGTAGAGGCTACTACGAACTAAATCCAATGTTGTGCATTAAAGTTTTTATGCTTTGAGTGGGCTAGAATTCAGACTCGAAACGAGGCGGTGCCAGTCCTGACTCTGATTCGGTGTCGTGGTAGCGCTGCGAAACGCAACGTGATTCATTCAGAGAGTGAAGCAGTTGCTGCTTCGGACGTAATATGTCAGGTGATTTTTCCGTACCAAAGCAACATTCGGAGCAGTGGTTGAAATGGAATTGTAGTTATTGGTTTGAAGCACGTCTCAAAACTTCAGTGTCAAACTGCCATCACTACTTATAACCTCATCGGCCGGTAGCATGTAGTTTCGACCAATGCAATATACTGCTAACCAACCAATTGGCAGAAGTTTTCCCCTTAAGACACAGCCCCTTCTCATTTGCATAACGAGGCAGAAATGCATACAGAAATGTAAATATGACAGGTAGAAATAAATAGTGTTGAAGAAATAAATAGGGTAAAAAAATACAAAGGAAGAATAAAACAGACAAAAATATTATAATATACACATAAATACATACATTTAAAAAACAAGTCATAAATAAATAAAGTTGAAAATTAAAATGGACAATTAATAAATAAGGTAAATATTACAAAGGTGAATAAATAAAGAAGCTAATTAAAAGAGATATATACATTAATCTCATTGTATAATTTAAATACTGCTTAGATTTATTTATTTACTGTATTTATTGTGCAATTAATTGTATGCTTATTTATTTTTTGAGCATTTATTTATTTATATATTTATTTCTTATTTTGTCAGACTTGGTCCTCCATTGACATGCGCTGGATGTGATAAAGCTGGCAGAGTTGGAATGTGGAAGAGTGTGCATATAGCCTATTCACAAGAGAATGAAAATGGTATGGATGTGAAACTTGACCAGTACGTTGGCCTGAAAAGCCATGGAAGGTATTTAAAAACCTATGGGATGTATTTAGCTAGCCAGTTTCTTTACTTGATAACATACAACATAGCTTGATGACATCGACTGAACAGCGATGAGCAAAGGAATTTAATTTTATTAACCAGCCAGGACCCTGTCCTGCTCGACACAGGTCCAAAACCTTTGCATGCACACTTCTGATGAATATCCAGGGGGTATGTATCCTATAGCAATGTCGTGCTCAGATTAGCAATATCTGCAAGTTTACACAACAAAATAATCTCACAAAAAGGATCTCACAGAGCCCCCCCCCCGACGGCCGGCTCAACACGACAAAACAGACTGGAGGGGCATTCTACCCCGAGGACGAGATGCGGGATGCTCCGGATGGTGGCGATTGAAGTCCTCTATCAAGGCGTGGTCCAGAGGAACCTCGCCTTGAGGGATGGGAATCTGGGAGCTGGTCGAGCAGGCAAGAGGGTCTCATAGAGCCCCCCCCCGACGGGCGGCTCCAGACGACCCAACAGACCGGAGGGGTGGTCTATCCCGGGGACAAAGTGTGGGATGCTCTGGAAGGCGGCGATGGAAGTCCTCTATCAAGTCGGGGTCTAGAACGTCGCACAGGGACCCAGGAGCGTTCCTCTGGACCATACCCCTCCCGGTCTACGAGGTATTGGAGGATTCCTTGCCTGCGACGAGCGTCCATTAGATCCCGGATGGCATAGGCAGGCTCACCACTGACATCCAGGGAGGGAGGAGGAGCATGACGATTCACATGGGGATGAAGAAGGCTGTAAGGCACTGGTTTGAGCAGAGAGACATTGAACGAAGAGGAGACATGAAACTGGTGAGGCAACTGAAGGCGGTAAGGGGCGTTTTGGTGCAATCAACAGGATTGATGCGACAGAGGATTTTATATGGACCAATGTACCTGGGGGTGAGCTTCTTGCAGGGTAGATGGAAACAGATGTCGTGGGTGGATAACCAGATGTGTTAACCCGGATGGAACAGAGGCATAGGACGCTGGCCAGCGTGTGTCTTCTGGGTCTACATGTCCTGGAGGAGGTGCTGGTGCACCACATTCCACACCTGAAAACTGCGGGTAAACCAATCCTCTATGGCAACAACTGGGCTTAGTTCCGTATCCCACAGAAACAGAGGAGGCTTGTATCCAAACACACAATAAAAAGGTATGAGTCTGAGAGAGGAGTGTATTAATGAATTTTCTACATTGATAGACATTTTATTAATTAATAGAAATTTTCGCATACTCTACCCAGGGTAGGTAACGGCTCCAATCATGGGTTGAGTAGCACATCATTGGCAGAGAAACTCTTCAATCTCCTGGTTTAATCTTTCAGTCTGTCCATTGGTTTGAGGGTAGTACCCAAAGGACAGGCTGATGGATACCCCCGATCTGTCACAGAAGGCCTTCCAGATATGGGACGTGAATTGACCTCCTCGATCAGACACAATGTCCTCTGGAATCCCGAATTGACAGAAGACCTCCATGAACACACATTCAGCTAATTCTAAGGCATCAGGTAGATTAGGGAGTGAAACCAGGCGACACATTTTAGAGAAGTGGTCAATCATAACCAGGATGGTAGTTAAACCAAAAGAGACAGGAAGATCAGTGACAAAGTCTATTGCTATATGAGACCAGGGTCTGTTGGGCACAGGCAGTGGTAATAGCTTACCAGTGGGCAGCTGACGAGGCATTTTAGACTGCGCACAGGTAGGGCATGACAGGATATAATCACTAATGTCCTCTTTGAGTCAGGACCACCAATACCTTTTTGCAAGGAGCTTAGTAGTCCTAGTGATGCCGTAGTGTCCAGAGCCAAGAGATGTGTGGCTCTACTGTAGTAGCTGGGTTCAGATAGATGCGGGCATGAATGTCTTGCCTGGAGGTGTGTCAGGGGGTGCAGGTTCTGAAAGAAGAGCATCACAGATCACAGCATCAATATCCCATTGTATGAGTCTTACCAGACAAGATGGAGGGAGAATGGGTTCCAGGACATGTCAAACTGACGAGAGAGGGAATCAGCCCTGATATTCTTCTTTCCTGGCAGGTAGGACACAGAAAAATGTAAATGGTTAAAGAACAATGACCAACGTGCTTGCTGTGAATTGAGTCCTTTAGCGTTCTTGATATATTCAAAATTCTTGTGATCTGTTAGCATCACAAAGCGGTGTTGAGCGCCTTCTAACCAATTACACATATACATACGGATACAAACTTCAGCTCTCAATGGAGGCAGTCGCATTTTCTCCCTCTCCCTTCCCCTTATCTCCCCTGCTTGCTCCTATCATCTCGTCTTTGTCCTGTACTCTGAGAGACTCTCGCAGCACTGCTCTCCAAACTAAGGAAATTATGGATTTGATCAACTGGTCTCTAAACGCAATGTACACCATATTCTCAATGAGAAGCTTGGGTTCAGGGGAGCCTGACTGCCCTGCCGGAACATATGCAGCTGGCTACACGATGGAAGCATGGGCAAGGTGGCGGGTCGTGTGTCTGGCGGCTCTTTCTGTGGAGGACGTTGAAGATATCTACCTTTTCGGAACCATGATAACAGGTCTTCTACTGATGGGATTAGGCGTTGCCCTAGTTTATCGTGACAGGAGAATTCTGGGCGATTTCAAAATGTAGCTTTGTTGTTTGCATATCAGAAGTGCTGTCCGTAGCGTTAATAACTCAAACAATCTGTATTGCCAAAACCGTGTTTACAATAGACAACCATTACGCATTTACGGGGCAAGTTAAAAAGTGTGCTTTGAGCCACAAACATGTTCAAAATGTCATTACTAGTCCATATCCATTTGCACTGATTCCTTACAATAAACACAGCGAGTTTGAACAAATAAGTTTGTGTACATACCTCAGTTTATTTCCCATTTTCCAGTGAAGTCTACACCAGTCGATTGTCGAAGTCAAACAATTCAATATTCCAAAACGTATTTTTTTCCAAGAAAAAAATATTTGCTGTGGTTATGTCCAAATAATGTAGCAAGTCGGCCAGGTAATCTGACACCGCTTCCTCAACAGTGTTGCTTAGTTACCTCTGCTCATGCGCAATAACTCTTGAACTCTTGGGAGCTGTAAATGCAAGTGTCAGTTTACACCCGATCAAAGTAGTTTATGGATATAACCACAGCGAATTCTTTTTTTTGTGGAAAAAATACGTTTTGGAATATTGAATTGTATGACTTCTACAATCGACTAGTGTGGACTTCACTGGAAAATGGGAAATAAACTAAGGTATGTACACAAACTTATTCGTTCAAACTCGCTGTGTTTATTATAAGGAATCAGTACAAATTGATATGGACTAGTAATTACATTTTGAACATGTTTAGTGGCTCAAAGCACGCTTTTTAACTTGCCCCGTAAATGCGTAATGGTTGTCTATTGGCAGCAAAATGTAAACACGGTTTTGGCAATACAGATTGATTGAGTTATTAACGCTACGGACAGCACCTCCGATATGCAAACAACAGAGCTACGTTTTGAAATCGCCCGGAATTCTCCTTTAAGATATTTATGTCCGAGCCTGACCAGAGCCCGACACGGTTAAAATCTCTATTTTTTCTCGTACTTTTGAATGACAGGCCTACGTTTGTTTGTGTGGAAATCCCGCTTTTACTAAGCAACTGTAGAAAAGAATTCGGAAATGTCAGACAAGCGCATCAGTGCACACGGGGCAACAAGCACACGTTAACAAGAGGCCCAATCATATAGCCAATTGAAATTATATTAGGCGTACCAAAAATGGCCCAAGCTAGCAGAAAAAATAATAATATTCACACAAGAGTTTTCTTAATGAAATTCAAATCAACACGAGTGTCCCGAGTGAAGTAACATTAACATAACAAAATGCAGCTTGTTCAAATGAAAATCACTCTTTCCATTTTCCTCTAAAACTGTATAGGCTACTAAACTGCAATATGGGATCTATTTACATATTCTATCCATCAAAATTAGATAATCCATCAGATAGTAAAATAATTAGAACTAGGCTACTTCAAGTGATATAGGTAGGCTACAACATAGATACATTAGACAATTTTTCCCCATTGTCTATGCAAGTTGGACAGATCAACACTCCTGTCTGTTCTCTGAATGACTACATGTAGCTATCTCTATGTGGAATTCTTCATCTAATTAAGGAGAAAAATGTTAACAAATGTTGATTTTTGATATTCCATGTAAACGCTGAACTCAAAACATCTACAGCACAACATATTACAGTAGCCAGTTTATGATGGCTTCACAGTTTTGCGCCCTTGCGCCGAGTCCAAAGCTCTTGGAAATCGCGAGGCAGACTAAATGTTAGCTGTCATGGCAAAACAAAAATCTTGCCTGGTCAAAATCTATTCATTAAGTGCAAGTCAGAAAGAAACTAAATGGAGAAATAATGACGTTGTTATATTTATTTCTATGAAAATAAAAATGTAACAAAAGCATTTATAAAAAATGTGCGATCTACCAGCATTGTCTTTGCGATTGAAGGTAGATTGCGATTAATCTATTGGGCACCCCTGTCCGAGCCCGATCAGAACTCGAAAATCATTTCTAAGTATCTGTCCGAACCCGGCCTGGCCCATCGGGTACCGTCTGGCTCAGATCGGGTATCCATCCTCTACTGCCCGTCATGAATGAAACAGTGGGCAGAGCTGTCTGCACCCAGACTGGGTCTATAGACCACAAGTTGGTTAACATCATGGAGAAGCTCACAGCTTTGCAAAGGAAAATGGATCGTTTTGGAGACCAAAATGGACCAAATTGATTCAAGAGGGACCAGACGTGCAGATTGAAATGCGGCTGCTTACTCCAAGAAGTCAACAAATCTTATCTATTTCGGCTCCCCACAACCAGCACTGGTCTTGGACAAGGCACCGTTGGAATAACAAATTCTCCCGGACAGCGCTACAGTGAAATGCTCTTGTTTTTGTTCCCTCCCCCCATCACCAGACACCTGGTGATTGTGACTCTGTCTGGGACATGACCAAGGTTGTCTCCGTATCGACATCCTGCAGACTTGACACTTTGGGATTGTTGCCAGACACAGAAATCTCCAGGCCTACACACATACACACACACACAAACTTTCACACCCCCGCATCCCCCGTCTTCGCAGCTTCATACCTGCCAGCCTGACAGACGGGTCTGTGAACAGCGCCTACAGGCTGCAGATCCGGATGGCTGCCTTGGCTGGTCTTGGCTACCTCATTTCCCCTTTTCCTGCCCCCACCATCTCTGTTGCAAGTTTTCCTGTAAGTCTTGTTGAGAGTGTACTGATTGTGCTAATGTTGCTGAGGTGTTTTTTCATGTTACCACACTGTACCCCTGAAGGGGCATAATATTTCTTTATTTGAAAGAAGGCACATGGGTGCACTTTGGATGGGGTTCCTCTGCGCTGCGAGAGAACCGCCCCCACTCCTACATCACATGTGTCTACTTCAACTGTGAAAGGCAGTGTGGGATCGGGCTGATGCAGAACTGGTGCAGAGGTGAAACACGTTTTTAGGGTTTCAAAAACCGCAACAACGGCGTCATTCCTTTGTAATTTCTGAGCCTTTTGACACGTCAGAGCGTGGAGCAGAGAAGCCACAGTGCTGAAACCGGACACAAATTGTCTGTAGAAATTTGCAAAGCTAATGAATCGTTGGAGCTCCTTCACTGTTTGGCGCTGAGGCCAATTATGCACTGACATTGAATAAACCTTTTTCTGCTTTGATGTATAACCTTTTCTCTTGGAAACATTGGAGAACCCATTTGACGTGTTGAACGTGTTCAGAGACAGGGAATTAGAATAAATGACTATGTCATCTATGTATACAAAGATGAAGAGGTCTAACATGTCCTGGAAGATGTTGTTCATAAATGACTGGAAGACAGCAGGAGCATTAGTGAGTCCATATGGCATGACAAGGTACTAGTAGTGGCCTTTAAGCATAATGAAAGCAGTTTTCCATTTGTCTCCTTCTCAGTTCCAAATGAGGTTGTACGTGCTGGGTAGGTCTAGCTTCGTGTAAATGGCACCCTGCCCCACAAGAAATAACAGGGTCATGCAGGCACAGCCAGGGATATCCGAGAACCGCCTGCTCCTGTGTTGACAATAAAACCATGAATTGAATACTGGGTTCAGTACTCCAACTTGCAGTGTAATAGGACTGGATTGATGCGTAATAAATCCAGGTCCAATAGGCTGTCCGTCCTTAAAGGAGAAGGCAGAGCGATTAATTCAACCCCCAAATCATGAGCAAATTGGCAATCTAAAAAATTTCCTGCTGCCCCCGAAATCACCTGCCCAGTAGTATTTATTTCTACGCCATCCCTGCCAGGTGAGAATAGCAGGTATGCTGAACTGTTTGTTGGAAATGTTCAAACTTTTAACAGTCCTACCTGAACACTGGGTAGTGGTTTGGAGCTTTCTGGTCAGGGTGGATGGTCAGGGCCTTGCCTCAGGAAATGTTGACCCTCTCCACAGTACAAGCACATATACTCCTGGATACATTGTTTTATATGTATAGGGGAGATATAGGGGAGCAACCAACTTGCATAGATTCAGGTTCATTATCAGCAGTGGGGCTAGATATTGAAGAAATAGCAGACTGGGTATGGGTAGTCAGAGACTTTCTTCGGTCAGTCATGATCTATAGAAATGGACATGGATATGTACTGCTGGAGGTTAGTTAGGTCCCCTCTGCAAGCTAACTCTGTCTGAAGTTCTCTGGACATTCCAAATCAATAAACAGTGAGCAAGGCTGTTCCAATCCAGCCACTGCCCGCGGCAAATGTGCAAAACTCCAGAGCATGCTCAGTGGCAGAGCGCCTTCCTTGCTTGACGTCGCATAACATATCCCCTGTGCTGCGACCTGTATCAGTGTGATCAAATACTTTGTTGAATAATTTAAGGAAGTCACATTCTGAACACAGTTCAGGCCTGTGTACTGACCATAATGCAGTGGCCCACTCCAGAGCCTTCCAGCTTAACAAAGATATAATAAAGTATATCATGTGTTTTTCTACTTGGAACTGAGAAGGGTGATTGTCAATATACAGAGAACACTGCATGAGGAACCCGTTACACAATGCTGGTGAGCCGTTGTATTTATTGGGCATAGAAACTGGTGGTGTAAGAGATGGGGATACCTGAGTGTTTGACGGTAGCAGAGCAATGGCTGATTGACGGAGAAGCCTAATTTGTTTGTTTGTTCCTCTTGTTGAGTAAATCGTTGGTGAAGCTCGGCAGGATCCATCCTTTTGAAGGTAAGGAATTCTGTCATGACTATGACTCAGATGGCACAGGGGCAAATTACAATGTATTTTAATAATGAAGAATGAAGTTCAGATATACAGGTCAGGCCAACAGGGTTTGGTACACAAGATATCACAAAACCAGTATCCAGGGTTAAACAGAGGCCAGGCAGGGTACGGTAAAAACAGTTTAAAATGGTAATACCAGGTTCCAGGGAGAGTCAGGAGGCAGGCAGGTTTCGAATACACGGTAGAGCTCTGGGCAAAGGTACAAAAGAGCAGAATCCAAAACCGTGGTCACAGGGCAAAACAGGTTAGGTCAGAGTAATAGTGCTCAGAGGTCCGATAACGAACAATACCTCACAGGGAGTAGAACAAACTGACAAGTATACAGTGCCTTGCTAAAGTATTCGGCCCCCTTGAACATTTCAACCTTTTGCCACATTTCAGGCTTCAAACATAAAGATAGAAAACTGTAATTTTTTGTGAAGAAGCAACAACAAGTGGGACACAATCATGAAGTGGAATTAAATTTATTGATTATTTCAAACTTTTTTTACAAATAAAAAACTGACAATATGGGCGAGCAAAATTATTCAGCCCCTTTACTTTCAGTGCAGCAAACTCTCTTCAGAAGTTCAGTGAGAATCTCTGAATTATCCAATGTTGACCTAAATGACTAATGATGATAAATAGAATCCACCTGTGTGTAATCATGTCTCTGTATAAATGCACCTGCTCTGTGATAGTCTCAGAGGTCTGTTGAAAGCACAGAGAGCATCATGAAGAACAAGGAACACACCAGGCAGGTCCGAGATACTGTTGTGGAGAAATGTAAAGCCGGATTTGGATACAGAAAGATTTCCCAAGCTTTAAACATCCCAAGGAGCACTATGCAAGCGATAATATTGAAATGGAAGGAGTATCAGACAACTGCAAATCTACCAAGACCCGGCCGTCCCTCTAAACTTTCAGCTCATACAAGGAGAAGACTGGCCAATGATCACTCAGGATGAACTGCAGAGATCTACAGCTGAGGTGGGCAAGTCTGTCCATAGGACAACAATCAGTCCTATACTCCACAAATCTGGCCTTTATGGAAGAGTCGCAAGAAGAAAGCAATTTCTGAAAGATTTCTATAAAAAGTGTTGTTTAAAGTTTGCCACAAGCCTCCTGGAAGACACACCAAAAATGTGGAAGAAGGTGCTCTGGTCAGATGCAGTGTTGGTCAAGTTACTTTAAAAAAGTAATTAGTTATAGTTACTAGTTACTTCTCACAAAGAGTAACTGAGTTAGTAACTGAGTTACATCATTATAAAAGTAACTAATTACCAGGGAAAGTAACTATTGCATTACTTAAAAAAATCAGGTATGTCAAATAACTTGGAAGACCCCAATATTAAATATGTTAAATGAATGAAATGGACACTAAATAGAATCAAATATTAGTCTGAGTTATAAGAGTTTGCAGTGATGGATAAAAATCTATTTTAAGTTGCTTTGATGTCGTAGCTTAGTCTCCTTTTGTAGCGGAGCTCACGTTATCAGCTGCATTCTTGGCCACTAGTTTGTGGCGGCATGTGACGATGTGGTGCTTCATTAGATTCAAATTACTTGCCACTGACGTGGAGTGTCTTTCTTCCTGTACATAAGTTGCACGTTACATAAACATTCTTGCCTTTTACCTCAACGAGGGAAAAGTAGTGCTTATTATACTTACAGTTCGCGAAAGCTACCTTTGAACTTGTTTGACTTGCCATCGCTCTGACTCCTGGCCGTTGGTATGTGCGACTGTCTGTGCGTGTGTGTGAACTGAACAGTGAACACCCGCCCTACTCTGCCTCTGGTTGGTTGGCAAACAATGGAAATGTACTCTAAGCCAATCATCATCAGTTGTGGTTGTCTACCACCCCCCTGACACACATACACACACACACACCAGAGAAAAAAAACTTTGCAGGCCCTGCAGAAAGGACGCTACTGCTTCATTGAGCTTAATTAATGTAACGCCACATTTTATTTTGTCAGTAAGTTTATTTATAACGCCGTTATTCCCATCACTGGTTAGATGAAACAAAAATTAAACTTTTTGGCAGCAATGCAAAACTTTATGTTTGGCATAAAAGCAACACAGCTCATCACCCTGAACACACCATCCCCACTGTCAAACATGGTGGTGGCAGCATCATGGTTTGGGCCTGCTTCTCTTCAGCAGGGAAAGGGAAGATGGCTAAAAGTGATGGGAAGATGGATGGAGCCAAATACAGGACCATTCTGGAAGAAAACCTGATGGAGTCTGCAAAAGACCTGAGACTGGGACGGAGATTTGTCTTCCAACAAGACAATGATCCAAAACATAAAGCAAAATCTACAATGGAATGGTTCACAAATAAACATATCCAGGTGTTAGAATTGCCAGGTCAAAGTCCAGACCTGAATCCAATTGAGAATCTGTGGAAAGAACTGAAAACTACTGTTCACAAACGCTCTCCATCCAACCTGACTGAGCTCGAGCTGTTTTGCAAGGAGGAAGGGGCAAAAATTTATGTCTCTTTCGCAAGACACTGTATATACTGACATGAGGACTGTGTACAGGTACTTAGAATTCTGGTGATTAGGATCTGTGTTGTGGGATGCGTTCAGGTGAGTGAGGATTATGGGAAATGTCAGTGTTCTGGATGGAAATCTGGGAGCTGGTGGAGCTGGCACGAGAGGATCTCACACTAAAAGAGCCCTAAGGTCAATTCAGTGAACAGCATTTTCACATAGGAGCTCTTGATCTGGAGGTTTGTTTATGGTGGCAATGATGGAATTCTTTGTGGATCTGTTGTGATGGAAGGCAAATTGAAGTGGGTCCAGTGATCCATTCAAGCTCCCTTGGTTTGTGCGAAACACTTAACACTTAAATGCTTTTATTGTGTAGTCTCAGCTCCTGCCTTTGGACAGGATTTGGTAGCAATATGCTGCTTTTGGAACTGGAAGAAGAAGCCCTCAGGAATGGCTAATGAAGAAAAACTGAAAATGTATGAAGTGGCATGAAATAAATCCAAATATTAATCCCGTATAAAATGAGTGGCATGGTCTGTAATTAAAGACAACCCTCTAACATTGCATAAATGAAGGGGCTTGCATTTGAACAATGGGCCAAGTTATGTGAAATGGTAATGAGTAAAAGAAAGTGAACATGTTTGGCTGCAACTTTAATTAAGCCCTCACTTGAAGATTGACCTGCTGTGAGGTTAATGTGCTTTTAAGAGAATTGGTTACTAGAAATAAAATCTCTCTTTTATAGAAAAACTTGTCAACAGCTTTTGCATATCGACACATTGTTGGACTGTGGTTAAGATAGCTAATCATACTTTGTGGCCTTTCATGGCTTTATAGAGTTTATCATGTTCTTCCACTCATCCTGCAATGAGACACACTTTCTTCCATCATCTGTACTGTAGAACATTAAATAATTCATACAGATTTTAAACAAAGGCATTGTTGCTAGGGTGGTTTTGAAAGGGTTGGAGATAGGAGAGGGAGAATAAAGAAGAAAAGCAGAGAGAGAGAAATAGAGGTGTGGGGTAAAGAGTCTAAATCAATGTATTCACTTAAAAGTCATGTACTTTACAAAGTTTTCTATGTGATAGTACTGTAGGCCTTATCTTCCCCCAGCAACATTGTGTTTGATGCATATTGGTTTACAAATTTATACCAGATGGGTTTTTCTGTAGATTCTAGAAAGGGCGTAGGAACAGGGGGGGATGGGGGGACATTTCCCCCCCAATGTTACAGACAGGCAATATGGTGTTACCCCTAGGCCTGTCGCAATATGCAATAAATCAATTAATCGCACGATAAATACAAATGAGCTCAATAATTTTTACGGCCACAAGAATTTCCATTTGCATGCTTTTTTGTTTTTCTCGTCTCTCTCTACCAAAGATACTTTATTGTTTTGGTTGTGTGCGTTTTTTAATTCCCATTTAATTTGTTTTTGTTTGTGTTGGTTTTTTGTTACAGTGCATTTTTTGTTAGAGACTGAGAGTCCATTATATTTATGGTTTTGTTTGTTTTGTTCATTTATTGTGGATATTTTAAAAGTCCAGTGTTAAATATTCTTTAGAAATAAAAGATTATTGATCTTTGAAAAGGTGTACCTGCATTATTATGCCATTATCATTATATTAGATGTAAATGGTCTCAGGACTACAATATTATTGTTTATCCAGCAAAATTTGTTATAGTGTCAGGCCTAGTTGCGCCTAATAATAAGAACAATTTCTGGAAGAAATATGGTGTGTCCCCCAATATCAAACTCGTTCCTATGCCCTTGGATTCTAGGCTAAAACGTATTGTAATAGAATGTACTAGTCAAAGTGTAATATACCACTTCTTACTGAAACATTTATTTATATAGGCTTTATTAGGCATTTAGGAAAAAATATGTAAATTGTAGCATGCTGCATGAGATCAGGAATACAGTTACAAAACAAAACACTGAAGGGAATTAGCTCTGATACTAATATATTAAAATAAACTTGAAATGCTCTTAAAGGGAGAACTCTGTCAAACTTCTGACTATTATAAACATTGTTTATTGTGTTTTAATAAATAAATTATATATAATTGTTTTGGTACTGTCCATGTAGCATGTTTTTGGTCACAGGTAAGGGAATGGAAAAATAAATGTATCATGTATCTTGAATTAACATTACAGATATAAATACTTGGAGAATTAAAATGTGATAGTCAGTCAATAATATGATAATTATTTAAGCAAAAATATTTATCTTTAATTACAAATTGTTAGAGTCATTGACAATAGAAATGTTTCATAATTATGGCAAACATCACAGTTTAGTAGAAATATATACAGTTTGGCAAATCCCAATCCGAATATGCCTATGGCTAAGAACTAGATGGACAGTATTGAGTTTGAATACAGAGTGGATCAAATAAAAACAAGATATGTAAAAGGCTTATAAGATAGCAAATATTGTAAAATAACATATTGAGTTATATGAAATATGTTGTAAAATGGAAAACTAATGTTTGAAGAAAATATAAAAGGTATAAGCTAGAGGTAAATTTTAAAATGGCAAAATGTATTACGTCACATCAATCGGTCAGGTAATGGTTAGGGTGGGGGTAAAATATAGGAAGCAATAATATAAAAAATATGAGTCATGATATGATTTTTTTATATACCGCCATACCGGTGTATTTGAATAGACAACGTCCGGAACGCTGCGCCGTGCAACACTGCTGAATGCATTCATTGTATTCCAACCTGGAATGCTGTTTGATTCATATAGTCTACTGTACTATTTGGGTGGGCTTTTATGTCAATCTGGGTGCCATCTACAGTAGCTACTATTAGAGCCCGACCGATATGAGATTTTTGAATCCGATACCGATACCGATTTTGAGTGGGGAAAATTTGCCGATACCGATACAAATTATCTATTACTGTGGCTGAATTGAAAAAGCTACATTTTCCTGCAAGGATTGTGCTTAAAACCAGACTCCAAAAACACTCAAAGCAGGGTACCCGCGGGTCCTTAAAAAGTCTTAAATAGTCTTAATTTCATTTTCCAGAATTTAAGGCCTAAAATTGTCTTACAAAGTCTGAAATCTGATTTTCCAAGGTCTTAAAAAATTGTGAGTCATGCTAATTTTATTATTTTGTATTTTGTTGAAGGAAACCATATGCGCTTTTCTGAGCAACTTAACTACTTAACAATTGCTGGCAGATTACTGTACAGTGATAGCAGGTGATTGCTGCTGCTCCGTATGTTTACCTCAAATCAACTCAGCTAATTTGTTTGTTAGTTAGCTTATCAGCTTTGTCTGTTTCTGAGTGTTATTTAGGATATTTTTATTTGTGTCCTTGCAGTGTTGTTTACTGAAACTAATGTTTTTGTGATCAGTATTAGATAAATGTAAATTTCCACAGTCTCGTTTTGTTGCATTTAGCGCAGGGGTATTATGCAATTCATATTACTTTTGAACAATTCCTTTTAGCAATTTGAGAGTCTGGATTCTTGGCGTTACTTCCATTCAGTTGTTTGATCTGCTCTTGGTCGTTATTCTACTGCAGACTCAATTATGCACAGTCTATCATGCACACGTAAAAATGCTGCAGGCAAAATAGAAAATAAGATACATTTAGAAGTGTTCCTTTACTTAATATAATTAAAATAAATAACTTATTTGCAAATATAATTAATAGACATTGCTTTCTAATCAAATCCAAACATTCAAATGAAGTATTGCGCTGGTCACCCTCAAAGAAACCATTCAATGTGCGATCTCCAAACAATTACCAATATATACCATTTCATTAAATAAATCCTGTTGGTATTTTCGCTTACTTTGCTGAAATCGGTCATATACCTTCTCATAGCTTTCTGACTGGAGAAACCAATGGTTTCGCCCCAAAACTGTGGTAATCTCTGTTATTCCTAGGTTTCTATACATTATAATAGCGTGCTACCAGTCCCAGAGAGCTAACGTTAGTTAATATGGAGAAACCATATTATGGAGAAACCATATTAATTCGACAACACACAACAAAGAAGAAACTTATTTATCTCAACAACCTTTCGAAGGTTAATGGTTTCGCCCCAAAACTGCGGTGCTCTGTTATTCCTAGGTTTCTATTCATTATAATAGCGTGCTACCAGTCCCAGAGAGCTAACGTTAACATAGCTAGATAAAGTAGATGTCATGGAAATGGTGAAACGCAGGTGTTGACATTCTCAAGTTTTGGAAAACATTTTTATGCCAGAGCTGGAGTATAGTAAACAGTGCAGGCTTTTTATAAAAAATGCATATTCAGAAACAATTTGACTTCAGTAGCTAGCTACGGTACAGTAGTTAATACTCAGTAACTAAATATGGCCATAGCGTCTATCTATCTTATAACCCCAAAAGCCTTTTTATGCAATGTAAAACTTTGTGTGCCTTTTGTGTGACTCTTATATCGGAAAGCTGGTTTTCAACTCACCTTTATAAGCAGCTTGTTATGAGCAGCTCTTCCATCCCCACTGTTTTAATCTTTTTAAGATAATGTCTTCTTGTAATGCTTAAACCTAGGGCTGGGCGGTATGCCCTTTATAGAACGTTGATATTTTGGAAACTATACCATCTAACTCAAGTCGCAGAGTATAACACTTTTACGAGTAGACAGTAATAATCCTAGACACATCATACAGAATATACCAGTTGGCCAAATCCTTAGAGTTACAAAGTAAATGCAGTTACGAATGCTAAAGTGTTTTATTATCCGAAAACCGGGAATGAATAC